>JACEGR010000396.1:0-276351 GCA_014170235.1 Listronotus bonariensis
TTGTTGTAACCATACGTAGGGTGTTCAGTAAGTTTTGAGATACTTTGTAACTAAACGGTGCAGGAAAGTAACATTGATGTTTTTTGTTTGTACATGTCATGACATGTCGTAGTCCTACATAGTTATTAGTAAACTATCAGTTTTGCGCCAGTTCGTGTCCAGAGATTTAGCGCAATGGCGTCGTGGACGACTATCGAGTGCCGTGCAATTTGAAATACAACTTTTCACGTGGGTTATTTTAAGAACAGTGTTTAGAAGAAATGAAGCCTATACTTGGTGATGACTGTCCATCTCGTGTGACCATATACAGATGGTACAATTAATTTCAGCGGGGCTCGTTTTCTCTTGAAGACGCCTCACGCTCAGGTCGACCGTGTGAAGTACTTACCCCAAACACATATGTGTAGTCCAAAAGCTACAGAAACAAACCGACGAATTACCTATTGACAGTTAGAAAAGACACTGAACATTAGTTTAGCAACATTACACACGATCATACATGAGCACTTGAGTTTTAAAAAAATTTGTACTCTTTGGGTTCCACACAAGTTAACTCCCGAGCAGCAGACACAAAGAGTGAATTGGTGTAAAAAATGATGTCCAAATTCCAGGAGAGAAAATCTAAAGACAGTGTCGATCGTCACGGGAGATGAAACTTATCTTTATTATTAATTCGTCCCAACTAAACAACAAAATAAGATATGGGTTCTTGAAGGTGAAGAAACTCCGACCGAAGTTCGCAAATCAAGATCTGTAAAAAAAATAATGATAGTTGTTTTCTTTGGTTCAAGAAGAATAATTGAACGTATTGTACTCCTAAACAGAAGACCGTCAATGCTCTCTGGTACACTACAGTATGCCTTTCAAAAATTATAGAAAAGTTAAGAGTGATTCGCCCAAACTCGCAACTCGCTGGCTGGTACCTTCATCATGACAATGTCCCACCTCATCGAGCTGAACTTACCAGTCAATTTTTGACAGATGCAGGTTTGAGACTTTTGAATATCCGCCTTATAACTCCGACTTGGCGCCGTGTAACTTTGGGTTGTTTCCTTTTGTCAAGAGCCAACTGAAAGGACAAAAGTTTAGAACTGAAGACGCGCTACTGGAGGCCTGGGATAAATATGCGCTGAAATTTCAAATGAAAAGTGGAAAGCTATTTTCAGTGACTGGTTGGTTATAACGGAAAAGTGTATGCAATATGGTGGAAATTATTTTGAAAAAATCAAATAAATGTACGTATATCTCAAAACTTTTCGAACACCCTACATAGTTACGTTCCATTGTTAATAAAGGTATAAAAACGAAGACACGTGTTTTTATACGAGGTGTTACGAAACAATAACTTACCAACGGCACATGTAGAAAAGGAAAGTATTATTACAAATTCGTTTAATTTAGATAAAAAATATTATTAAGACAAACAATAGACAAAGAACTACCAATTTTCACAGGTAATGCTAAGGAATGGCCACATTTTTATAATCAATTTACATATACAACAAATGTATTAAAACTATCAGATGAAGAAAATATTTGTAGGCTACGAAAATGTTTGATGGGTGATGCGAAGAGAAGTGTTCAGGGATTGTTAATTTCTGGAGCAGCAAAAGTAAGTGATATTATTCAACTTTAGAGAATAGATTTGGAAGACCTGATTTAATTGTTAAAAATATGATTTATGAGGCTAAAAATTTGCAAAATATAAGAAATAATGATTTTTCGAGTTTAACAAATTTTGCTGAAATAATTTCAAATTTAGTACTTACTTTAGAATCTTTAAACATGAATAATTACTTAACATGTCCTCAGCTATTAGAAGAATTTGTTCAAAAACTACCATTTAACATGCAGTTTTCTTGGGGAAGGATAGTTTCTAAGAAAAAGGTGATGTATCAATGAAAACATTTAAAGAGTGGATATGGGAGGAATCTATAGCTGCAAGTTATGTTACTAGTAAGCCTCAGACCTTTTTTAGACAAGAAAAAGATAAAAGAAGTTTTTGTATATCAGAAAAACAAAAAAATGTTATGTCTGTATTTTGTGTCAAGATAAAACATAATTTAGATAAATGTAAACAATTTATAGATAAAACTTTAGAAGAGAAATGGGATTTTGTTAAGGGAAAAATATATGCTTTTCTTGTCTAAAATGTTCTCATAAAATCAATGAATGTAGAAAGAAGAAGCCATGCAACAAAAAAAACTGTGAAAAAATGCACCATCCTTTACTACATAAGGAAAAACAGAATTTTAGAAAATGTTTTACGGAGACTAGCAATGTTCTGAATAATGCTGATATATTCTCTGAGTAACAGAATATAACCCAAAGTAATGATATAGTAGCACATACAAGTAAAGACAAAACGGATGTTTTGTTAAAAATTTTACCAGTCATTATAAAAACAGAAAACACTGAAGTTGAGATATATGCCTTATTTGATGAAGGATCAACAATATCCTTATTAGACGAGAATTTCGCAAATAGTTTAAATTTAGGAGGAATAGAAACTGAACTTGGTTTAAAATGGATGGAGAACACTTGTAGGAAACAAGTTTCTAGAAAAGTTAGCTTTGAGATAAAAGGTTTATATGAAGACGATTATTATGAAATGGTTGCTTTTACAATAAAAGAAATGGATTTGCCAGTTCAAAGCATAGATGCAAGAAAAATGAAAACAAAATTGACTCACTTATCTGAAGTTCATTTTCAAGATATAAGAGAAGCTCAGCCGCAATTATTGATAGGACAGAATTACTGGTACTTAATTGCTTGCCGAAAAATTATAGAAGGTCAAAAACATGCACCGGTTTTATCTTATCCTAAACTTGGTTGGGTTGTCCATGGAAATAACGGTTTTTCTAAGAGAACAATTGAGAGTAATATTTTACATGTTACATATCGCAATAGTGACGATGAAAATTTACATAATGTTGTAAAGGAATTTTTTAAAGCGGTATCCTATGCTACGAAATTGCATTATAAAGAGGAAAATGATGAAGATAAATGTGCTTTACAGATCATTCAGAAAATAACACATAAAAAAGAAGGTAAATGGGAGACAGGATTATTATGGAAAAACGAAGCAAAATTAACGAAAAGTAAGTCGATTGCACTCCAAAGATTCAATTTTATAGAAAGAAAAATGAGAAAAGATTCTACATTTGCTAAAAATTATAAACAAAAGGTGACTGAATATGTAGAAAAGGAATACGGTAGGAAATTAAATCAACAAGAGCTTGAAGAACCTTTTGACAGGGCATGGTACTTACCACATTTTGGAGTTACTAACGAAAATAAACCTGGAAAAATTCGTTTTGTCTTCGATGCAGCATCTAAAGCAAATGGAAAAAGTTTTAAATGATTATCTGTTAAAAGGTCCGGACTTATATAATTCCTTAGTAGGTATCATTTGGAAATTTAGGGAGCAACGGATTGCCTTTTCAGCAGATATAAGAGAGATGTTCCACCAAATTTTGATTAGAAAAGAAGATCAACAAGCTCAATGATTTTTCTGGACATTTTCTGAACAAGAAGATTTAGACACTTATGTAATGAATGTTATGATTTTTGGAGCCGTATCATTACCATTAGTGGCACAATACGTAAAAAATTTAAATGCTTTAGAGCACAAAGAAGCATATCCAGAGGCAGCAAATGCTATTGTACATAGACATTATATGGATGATTATCTGGATAGTGTTTCGACCACTGAAGAAGCTATATCTCTGATAAAACAAGTTATCAAAATCCATAAGAAAGGGGGTTTGAATTAAGAGGATGGGTATGTAATAGCAAAATAGTATTTAAAGAAATTCCAGAAAATTTAAGATCTTCAGAGAAAATTTTTGAAAAAGACTCTGGTGAACGTATATTAGGGATAAAATGGAAACCCAAAGAAGATGTTTTAACTTTTCCATTAAGTATGCATAAAGTAAATCTAAAACTATTAAATGGTGAAAAGCCGACAAAAAGAGAAATGTTAAAAGTCATCATGTCAGTATTTGATCCTCTTGGCCTTTTAGGACATTTTTTGGTAAAAGCTAAAATTCTATTGCAAAACGTTTGGCTTAGTGGAATACAGTGGGACACAAAAATATCAGAAATACAAAATAAGAAATGGCAAAATTGGTTAAAGGGCTTTAAGAACGTACAAAATTTGCAAATTAGGAGATGCTACAATTTAAATTATTGTCCATCACAAAACATACAACTTCATATTTTTTGTGATGCAAGTCAGCAGTCCATTTGTGCTGTAGTATACTTTCGATTTGAATCAAAAGAAAATGTTCAAGTGTCATTAATTATGTCAAGAAATCAAGTAGCTCCCATCAAGAAGAGTACCATTCCAAGATTAGAACTACAAGCGGCGGTTTTGGCAAATCATTTAGCAGAAACAATTGAAAAAGAACATTCTTTAAAAATAAACTCTACAATATTTTGGACAGACTCTATGACAGTTTTACATTGGATACGATCGATAAATAATACATATCGATCTTTTGTTTCCCACAGAATTACAGAAATCAAGAAAATTACCCATATATCACAGTGGAGATGGGTTCCGTCCAAATTAAATGTAGCTGATGAAGGTACCGGAGATGATAAGGAAACAAATTTAAGTAATGATACTCAATGGTTTAAGGGACCATCGTTTTTGTATTTATCACCTTATTATTGGTCTATAGAAAGTACTGTGGACAGTGTGCAAAATGGAACGGAAGAAAAAATAAACAATATTAATGTAAATACAAAAGGTTTGAACATATCTACCCAATATAACAAGATTTTCAGATTTGAGGAAGCTTCTTATGTCGACTTCATATGTTATGAAATTTATTCATATATTACAGAAAAAGAAAAATAAAAATCATTCAATAACCTGTGAAGATATAAAATCTGCAGAAAGATTGTGGTGCCTATACATACAAAAACTTTATTTTTATGAAGAATATAAACTTTTAATGGAAGGTAAAGACATACCCAGAAATAGTAACATTTTTAAATTGTCGCCTTGTATATATAATGGTCTGATTTGTGTAAGGGGAAGATTAGACAACTCACCAGATTTAGACATGGAAACAAAAAGGCCTATTATCCTTAAAAACAAACATATGTTTACCAAATTACTGATAATGGATTATCACATAAAAAATGGACATGCCTCAACTCAATTTATTTTAAATGAAATTCGACAAAGATTTTGGATTTTACATGCTAAAAAACCATAAATACAGTAGTAAATAGTTGTAATTTTTGTAAAATTAGAAAAGCTAAGCCGATACCACCTGAAATGAGACAATTACCGATAGAAAGAATTCAGAAACCACAAAAACATTTTTATTTGTAGGATTAGATTTTTGGGCCCATGGAAGTTGTAGTAGGGAGAAGACGAGAAAAAAAATGCGATACTCTAAATACAGATTCGGCTATTCTTGCAATAAGGAGATTTATTTCTAGAAGAGGACAACCAAAGTGCATATGGAGCGACAATGGTACAAATTTCAGGTCTGCAAATAAAGAATTACGTAATGCATTAAAATAAGTTAATAATGAAGAAATTGGAAAAAGTGTCAAGCCGAAGAAATAGAATGGAAATTTATTCCTCCGCTAGTCCCCATATGGGTGGAGTTTGGGAGCGAATGGTAAGGACAGTAAAACAAACTATAAAAACCATATTAAAAGACCAACATTCAAAATTAGAAGTTTTACAAACAGTGTTATTGGAAGCAGAACATATTGTTAATAGTAGACCTCTTACATATGTCTCATCCAGCATCAGTGAAATGGAGAGTTTAACTCCTAACCATTTCCTAATTGGAACTTCAAGTATAGCTAAGGCTCCTGGAATATTTGAAGAAAAATTAGATCTTAGAAAACAATGGAGATACAGTCAGCAAATGGCTGACCGATTTTGGCATAGATGGGTTAGGGAATATTTGCCTACCTTAATAACAAGATCCAAATGGTTACAACAATCAAGAAATATAGTCGTGGGTGATATGGTTGTATTAATGGACAATCAGTTACGTAGAAACAGTTGGCACTTGGGACGAGTCACAGCAGTCTATCCGGGTAAAGATGGAAAAGTGCGAACTATAGATGTCAGAACGAAAACAGGAACTTATAGAAGACCAGTAGTGAAAATATGTCCGATAGGCCTAATGGAGATGACCAGCCATGAATAATTTTTAAGATACTTTCAAGGGGGAAGAAATGTTGAAAATATAATTTTTAGAACAAGTTGTTTTAAAAAACTACCAGTTTTTTGATAGTTAAAATATTGTCAAATAAAAAGTAAAACAGAAAAGACGTTTAATTTTGATTTTTATCAATTTAATAGTTTCAAAACGTGGTACACTAGTGAAGATAGTATAGTATAGTATAGGAAATCCACTAGTGCATCCCACAATCAAATATCTAACATGTAACAACAATAAATTCTATTTTAAATAAGGTTTACATCAAATCAAACAATCTTTACTAAAATAAGTGTTTTAAAAAATTTTCAGTTTTTTGAAAAGTTTAACACCTTGTATCTTGAAAACGAAAAATTTGCAAACCCATGATGTTTACATGAACTTTTTTTATATTTTCTGATGTAAATACTGCCCTTAAATTTTCTTAACAACATTCTGTATAGTGTATTTTTGATTTGATTAAAGACCAAATAAATAAAAGACACAGTTACCTCATCTATTGGAGAGTCTTCTATTAATCTAGGGGCATCTGATGACAACAGTCCATGAGTGGCTAAGACATAAATTTTGTATGCTCCACGTTCTTTTAGTACTTCGGCTGCAGCAACAAAGGATTGGACGTCATCAATGAGGTCATCCTAAAAGTTATACTTTTAATGTTTTCTGTATTGACAAAAGTCGAAATTACAGAAAAAAATTGCATCATATTTTAGGCCAAGAAAGCGACCATCCTATTCATAGGTCATTTTATCGGCTGTCGAAACGACAACTACTCTATTAAGATAAAAAAGAAAAGATTTTTTTACAACAGGGCACACATGCTACCAATTAAAGTAGGTTGTTTCCAACGAACTCTTACTAGAATAAAAATAAACAAATTTTGTTTGGCCTAAACATCTTCTTTGGTGGGGCCAAGGGGGACAGTGACAGTTCTTGTAAACAATAAACCTCGAAAACTACAACCGGCAACATAGGATTTTTGTTCGAGAACCTAACCTAACATTTTCTGTTTGTTTTTTTCGGAGGCACGTGCAAGTATTTTCTCGATTCTTTAGTTTTTCTCAGTTTTACTGCTTAATTAGTGATCAGTGATTTAAGTTTGTGTTTTGAACATTGTATTGTCAACATGACTAAAAAGTGTAGTGTTTGTGCAGTTTCATATTGCAAAGACAGGAAAAGATCATTTTATCAGTAAGTAGCATATTTTATTTATCTCCTTTCACTTAAAAGAGTAATAAAAAGTAGGTTCAAAGCCGAAAGCACCTAGGTATCTGAATTTAACTTTTTTCAATAAAAATTCCATTTTTAACTACCTAATTGTAACCAAATATTTTATTACCAAGGAATGCTATATTTTACTCAATCTTGCTTTACCTATAAACTTGACGGTTCGTTGTCATTGTTTTTCACTGCCGCCGGAGTATGTAAATTGTTAAAGGGAATATGTTTGTTGGTTGATCCCAACAACAAAAGTTACAACTTGGTCAAGTAAACAACAAGCCAAATGTGGCAATGGCGCTTATAAATACTAACAATCTATACTTTGGGCACTTTATATGAATGAAAATGAAAGAAAGAAATTAAGAGTTTACTGAAAGTTCAAAGGCCTGACCTCTGTTCAGTAAAATTAAGTTTGAACCTGCTTTGTAAAACTGGGCCTTAGTAACTCCGATTACCAACTTCTTAAACCAATAAAAAACTTTTTTATTGTCGTAAACAGGGTTACTGACTTTTTAAACCAATGTATTACATTTTTGTTTAGATGTTTTTCTCAATTTATAGTGCCCAAAGTATAACTATCCTAAAAGTCTTTAAAAATATGAGTATCAAAAAAAGCTAATATTTTTTTATCAACATGTTTTTAAGTACCATAATAATATATGGTGCTTCTATAGCCACATTCTACAGATATCCATGCCTGTAATTCTCATATAGCCCCTTATGGCTTTAAATTTTCCGTGTCTTTAATAAAATTGTGAATAAAGTTGCTGTAGATGTAGAAGATAACCAGAATTTACTAGTACTAACGAAAATTAACCAGAACCAGTTGTAAATTGAAATTTAAAATGTTTTATACTAAATCCACGAAGACACTTCAAATAATATATTCACAAATTAAACCAAATTTTAAGAATATAAAACCAAATTTAAAATGAACATTTTCAGGTGTTTTACACGCTGTAGTTGTTTGTACAAAAATATTTTATACTACTCAGTTTTGCCAAGTTTTTTATAGTAGATTGATGTATATTACATTTATTTCTCTATACTTCGATATACTTTTAAACCATTTTTAAAAAGTTATAGCGTCACAGAAACCCAACTTGTATTATCTGTAACGTACAGTATTAATATATATTTTTAGATGGCCACTAGACAATAGAGAACGGGAGGAGTGGTTATACCATCTGGGTATTAGAATAGATATTTCACCAGAAAATCTTTATATTTGCTCTGACCACTTTAAAGCTGAAGATTTTTCTGAAAAAAGGTGGGGAAATGAGGGCTCCCGAGCATTTCTTAACCCAAATGCAAAACCCCAATGGTAAGTAAAAAACTACTATGCTTATGCAGTATAAAATGAAATCCTTAAATACTATCTAAGGTGGTTAATTATTAGGAGGATAGCCCTGCTACACAAATTTACATGGCAAGAGATATAATATTGAATATAACACACAAAAGTAAAAAAAAACTCCCCTTTTAACTAACCATCCTGAATTATTATTCAATATTAGTATAAAATTAATAATTATTTGTTAATCATTAATAATTACTTACAGTGGCGTAGCTACTAAGGGGCTAGGCGGGTCAGTGCTACGGGATCCCCAAGGTCAGAGGGGTCCTTTGGAGTTGAGGGGGCCCCCAGGCTTAGTAGTGAAAAAAAATGTGTGAATGCAGGTTAAAGAAGGTGAACTTTTTTTGTCATAACTAAAGAGTACAAGGAAAATGTATGACGAATGTAGGTGTGAAGAGGCGAGGACCTTTTATTTTTTTTTTTGGTTGTTACTTTTCTTGGGTTAGGGCTCTACTTTAGTTTTTTGCCCCAGGGCCCCTGCTAACCTAGCTACGCCACTGCTTACCTAAAATGACATTTAAAGATTTGAACCTTTCACTTATTTTACTCTAATATTTTCAGCTACTTTAAACCAGAAAAAGCACAACAACCATGTGAAGAAGATGCTGCATCTACAAGCAGGTAGCTATGTTTAAATAAACTTGCATATGGGTATCTTATTATATACAGGCTGATTAAGATTAAAGTTTAAATATGTTCGGTACAAACCCAGGGACTCAAAATAATTATTAAATTTTATTTAAACACATTAAAAAATAAATTATATAAAAGTAAAATGTATAAATACCAGTTCTAAACAACTAAGACTCAAAACATGTGCAAAAATAAGCTTCAAAACATTTTGTTTTACTTGAAAAAACTGTGCAGAAAACAATCACTAACAGGAATTTGTTTTTGCAGAACAGCACATGTATTCTAACTTATTAAAGAAATAAGTGCTAAACATTCATTTAACCATATTTTGTAAATTATTCACAACAGGAAAATTTTACATTTTACAGATTTAAAGAAACAATCCTGGTTTTATAATTGTCAGGTCACCCACAATATACAGCGTGTCTACTTAAGTTCCCACCATAAGGAAAACTTTTTTATTATTAATTTTATGAAAAAAAATTCTTTATAAAAAGTTCTGCATGGTCTATAACCTAAAATGCAATCATCAAATATAAATTTTTGCAGTGGTATACAAGGTATGTTAAAAAATATGAATTTTTGTTCAAGAGCAAGTATTTTTATTTTTCATAATATAAAAATTTTTATAAAGAAAAGTTGTTAAATATTAAAAATACTTTTTAACTTATTTATTTTAGAAAAAAACTTTTTTGTTTTGTTTTCTATGATAACGAGCATTTCTGTGATTTTTCTCTGTTTTGACATTTCTTAAGCTTCTCTTACACTTTACATTTTGAAATTAGTATGCATTAATATACAAAATTGACTTCACCGTTATCACATAAAAATAAAATAAAGTTTTTTTATAAATCCACAAGTTTGCATATTTGAATGGTATTTTAAATTCTAAACATCTTTTATTTATAAAAATTTTCAATATTCTGAAAAATAAAGGTACTTTCCTCGTGAGCAACATTCATATTTTTTGACATACCTCGTATACCACTGTAAAAAATTAATATCCGATAATTTATTTTTAGGTTTTAGACCATGCAGAACTTTTATAAAAAATAACTTTTTAAATTAAGTTAATAATAAAAAAGTTTTCCATATGGTGCTAACTTACATAAGTAGACATGCTGTATTATTTTTTAAAAAAGTTAAATATCTTATGAATTGATTTGTGATTTACGTTGAAGAAGATTACAATAGAAATTTTAATTACCAATATTATACAATAAGACCCAGGTTTATAAAAGCTTTTATGCACATTAAGCATCCCTAAATACATGCCGAAAATATTTATATATTCTCCCTAATCACACCTATACTATTTATATTGTTTTGTTTGGTTTCCAATAAAACTAGGTTTTTTTATAAAAAAAATATAAAAAATATGTTAAAGTTAAATATTTTAAAGCTTTTGTCTAGACTCATACAATAGCAATATTTGTTTTATTTTTTACACCAGTTTAATGTAATTATTATTATTATGATTATGATTATTATTATTGTAGTAGCAATATGGAAGAAATTATAATTATTACGGAAAACCAGTCAAATAAATCTACCCATGATTCATCAGCTACAGTCACAGCGCCTGAAATTCAAACTTCAGACAACCCACTATTGGCACATAAATCCTCCTCTGGTTCTTCTGCTACAGTAACAGCACCATTCAAACTCCTAAAAGGGCCAGGTAAAATCGTCTTTTTTTTTTGTTCATTAGGTTTAAAATATTTGACAATATTTACTATAATATAAGTAGTAGTAAGTATTTATATTGAGAGTTGAAATGTATAAATAATTTTTTTCCTTTACATTTAGGTTTGCCAAACCATCAACTTCTAAGGTATCACCTTCATCGACATGTAGTGAAGTAGAAGAAATTCCATTTGATACCCCCTCGCCAATAAGGAAAAGGTACATAATTATCAAATCACTTATTTATATGCATGGTTTGAAATTTAGTAAGCTGGACCATTTTTTAAATTTATAACAGCCCACAAAGCCTTGTATGAAGCTTAAATAATAGGTGTGGTGGGTTTTTTCTTTAGCCCATATCTTTTTCATTATTTATTTGGCCTACAATATCCCGTCCTTAGTTGCATTTATGGCCTGGCTGTCAGGCTACAGTCCGATTTTTGTACAGTCCAATTTATTCTAGGGCAGTGACATAAACAAAAAAGAACCACTGTTTTTCTTTGTTTAATAGACTAATTGAAATGTCAATGATTTAAAATACTTATAATGTAACATTAAATCATTATTTGTCATGCCACTAAAATAAAAGACCACCATATTTGTGTTTTACTAAGAAGCCGTAATTTTTAGATTAAAGCTTGCTGAGTGTAAAGATCTATCAAAGGAAAAGACTGATTCTTCAGAGACTCTTAGCTGCAGCTCATCTAGAACTTTAAGTGTTATATCTACAGATACACTATGCGATACTAAAACAAGAGCAGCAGAGGAATTTTCAGATGTGCAGATTGCAACGTAAGTTATTATTTTAGATAAAGTTTTAAATAATAATGCACAATTCAGAAAAATGTTTTTGATCATAATTCAAAATTTTTGTTCATTCTTCAGGAAGGAAGTTGCAGAAAAACCTTTAGTTTCAACCAAAGTGAAAAGAAGGTAAGCTATAATATTACCAAAACAATTTGGGAATAATAACTAGTTTTTTTTCTGTATAAAAACAAATAACATTATTATTTAAATTCTACACATGCAAACTAAAATACTGCAAACAAATTATTACAATCCCCTTTTACATTTTTATCTAAAAAAACATAACTTCCTATTTAAAGAAATTACAAAATACTTTTTAAAGGTACATTTTAGTAACAGTAGAAAAAAAAGGTTAGGAAACCACTTTAAGAATTTTATTTAATTGTTTTTTAAAGCAAATAAAAATTTTATCTGGCTTTTTTAGATCGTCTTGAGGCAGAAGAAAACTCATTTTCAAATACATAGAGAAATTTCAGTGTGGTTAAAAATACCGGCCTTTTAATTTGACTATAAAGTTATTTTTTATGACTTCTCAAACCATTTTTTTAAATAAAAAAATACATTCTTTGTGACTAACATCGTTTGTTTGCTGGAAAGTTTCAAAATATGGAATACGCCTTAAGTATATGTATTTTAACACCGATTTTTTAATCTTAATTTGTGTTAAATAACAATTTCAAGGTAACATTTTAATTTTAGGTTAAAATTTACAAGATATCCTGGCGATATAAAACCTGAAGATATTTCTTCACCAAAGGCAAAAAAAGTCTTAATGTAGCTAAAACTGCAATAGTTACTCTCAGAAAGAAATTGGCTAGCATTAGACGATCACGAGATCGTTATAAATCTAGGTACCATTCAGTTAAATCCTTGTTATCATATTTAAAGGACAAGAACATGATTTCTGCTGGAGCAGTGCAAAATATTCAGGTATTTTTTAAAACAAATATTTCTAAATTTTTGTTTTTTTGCATCTCTAAACATAGTTTTAAAAAAGATCTAAATACATTTTTTAATCTTAATCTAATTTTGGTTGTTTCAGGAAACAGTTGATGAAAATTCAAAGGAATTACTTTCCAAGTTGCTTCAAGGAACCAGGAAACAAAAATATTGCCCTGAGTTAAGAAGCTTTGCAATGACTCTTCATTTTTACTCACCAAAAGCCTATAAATATGTCAGGGACAAATTTAATAAAACTTTGCCTCACCCTATTACAATTAGCAAATGGTACAGTAAGGTAGATGGCAAACCTGGATTTACTAAGGAATCTTTAGACGCTTTAAAAATAAAAGTTGAGGAAGCAAAACTAAAAAAATAAAAATTGTTTGTAGCTTAGTTTTTGATGAGGTTGCCATACGAAAGCAAATTGAATGGGATGGCAAGCAATATTTTGGATTCATAGATATTGGCACAAAAATAGATTCAGATAGCTTACCAGAAGCTACAGAAGCACTGGTATTAATGGTGGTTGGACTAAATACAAATTGGAAAATTCCAATTGGCTATTTTTTAATACACGGACTAACAGGGAACGAAAAAGCTAATATAATTAGTAAAGCCTTAGAATTTCTTCACAAAGTCGAAATTACCGTATGTTCCATCACATGTGATGGAGCACCGGCCAATTTTCAAATGGCTGCTAGTTTAGGAGCTGACTACTCAGATCCACAAAATTTAAAAACCTATTTTTTACATCCTGTCAGCAAAGAGAAAATATATTTTATAATGGATCCATCCCATATGTTAAAACTAGTTAGAAACTGCTTTGGAAGTTACAGCGTTTTAGAAGATGCTGCAGGAAACAAAATTTGCTGGCAGTATTTAAAGAGCCTTCTAGAGGTTCAAGATGCTGACGGTTTAACTGCAGCAAATAAATTAAAAAAAGGCATATAGAGTACTGGCGAGAAAAAATGAAAGTTAAACTAGCTAGCCAAATACTAAGTAAAAGTGTGTCCGAAGCTTTAGGATTTTTAGGGAAGATGTTAAAGAAGACTTTATAAAATTAAAGTTTAAAAATTCTGAAGCAACACAAAATTTTATCCTAATATTCAATGATTGTTTTGACATAATGAATTCATCTAGTCGATATGCTACTTACAAGTTTAAAAAGCACTTTCATTGGACACAGAACCCTATGTTTTTAGTAGATTTTTTGAAATAAAAGAATATATTTTAGGTTAAAAATATAGTGGAAAATCAATTCTAAAGACTGGCAGAAAATGTGGTTTTTGGGAATGTTAATTAATATTGAAAGCATTGTTAATATCTATAGGGACTATGTAAAAAGTGATAATGCTAAGTTGCAGTATTTATTAACATACAAATTGTCTCAGGACCATTTGGAGATATTTTTTCAGCTATTAGAAGCAGGGGCGGGCATAACAATAACCCTTGAGCAAAACAATTTCAAAATGCATATAAAAAATTACTTGTACATATCGAAGTAAAGGGTGCTGATACCGGAAATGCCACAGCAATTGACTCCACTTCCATACTACACTGTAGTAGTACTACTAAAAAATCACTCAAAATGAGAATGGGGATGATTTATTGCTGTCGCAGGAACATTTAAAAATAGAACAACTTATTACCGAAATGGATTTCATTAATTCTTCTGCATGGCATTTGACAACTAGTAGTGAAGATATTGTAAAATATATAGCAGGATTTGTAGGTCGCTCTTTAATGAAATGTATTGCCTGTGAGCAGTGTTTAAATGCATTAAAAAGTGATGCATCTTCATCATTGCTTCAAAAAGAAAAACCTTTGAAAGTGCAAAAATGTTTAATGCATCCAAATTTTTAGTAAATATTTGTATACTAGCAGAAAGAAGCTTTCGAGTATTCCTAAATAAAATAGATATTTTCAATGCTAAAATAGAAAATATTATTGACATACTTCAAAAAGCCACAATTAAAAATTTGCCTTCTAATATTTTAGACAATTTTGGAAATCATGTTTATGATTTTGAACCTTTATCAACTCATTTTTCTGAAATTATTAAATTATCCTTAAGAAAATACTTTAATATTCGAATATATCATGAAACAAGAAAAAGGTTAGATCAAAATATTGGAAACAGAGTTAGGAGCATATTAACTAAAACAATTACTTTTAAAAACCAGTAATGATATTTATTTAAGTTAATATGTAAGCATAGCATAATAGCAGTATTTTAATACTTTAATTATATTTATTGTTTAAGAGTTTGCTTTTTATTTTGTTCTGTACATATAATTTGTTGTATTAAAATAAAACAGTTTTTTATTATGTGGTTCATATCGTCGGTTTAAAGGTAAAACTCGCTAAGTGAAATTTTGTGGTTTATGAAATAACAACAATTTTATACAACATTTTTGATGAACAAAACCATTAAATTAAATTTGTTGTTAAAACAAGAAGAATGTGTAATGCACTAATGTACAAACTTAAATTTTCTCGATTTGGGCAGAATAATTTTTTTTGGAAATAAACAAAATTGCATATTTAGGAGTAATTTTTAATTCTAAATATTTCTTCTTTATAACAATTTGCGATATTAGCAAAAATACAGGTACTTTACCTACTTTACTCTTAATCAAAAATTACATTTTTGACCAAACCCTGTAGATGACTTATGCAATTTGATGTTTTATGGGTGCTTTTTAGGTTTTGGACTAAGCAGAACTTTTTATAGGGAATAATATTTTTCGTTAAATCAATAATAAAAAATTTTCCCATATGAATCCACTTTTACCTTTAAACCGACGATTTGCACAAAATATACTAAACTTGCAAATGTAACTATACAGAATTATTCTGTTAAGTTTAGATGTTTTAAAATTCGAATACTCGGGTTAGGTAAGTATTTAGAAAAAACATAATATGAAATATGACTAATTGATTAAACTTCCTCCTTAATCTATTTAGTTCTTGTTTGAGAATGACAACTGAACTGAAAATGTATCGCATTGGTTCAAAAAGTTCCTGACTTGGCTACAACAGCAATTGACCAATGGGAAAACTTTTTCTTTAATTGTTTCAAAAGTTATTCATTTTAAATGAGTCAACCATTAATAGTAAAAAGATTTGACAATCTAAAAAGTCTATACCTACATACATTGTGTCTACATAAGTTCTCATATGGAAAATATATTTTTTTTGCAAATAAACAAAATTGCAGATTTAAAAATTATTTTTTATTCTTAACATCTTTTCTTTAAAAGATTTTTGATATGAGCAAAAATACAGGTATTTAATACTTTTCAGCAAAAATGATTTTTGCCAAACCTAGTAGATAACCGATAATATTTTTTTCATAAAATTAATAATAAAGTTTCCCATATGACGTCCACTTACATAAACATACTGTATAGGGTACCAGAAGTAATACCAGCTTGGATCTTAAAGTCAGCTAAAGCCTACAAACAAAATAAAAACCATAAATTAAACTTGCTAAATATCTAGCTAGATGAGCTAGATTGACTTAAAATATTCCATGTTGGCCAGAGTTATATATTCTGTATTTAGCTTTAGTGTAATATAAAACCTAAAAAGAACAGTTTTTTTATTTTTTTTACTACACATTTTGTATAACATCGTTAATATTTCCTAAACCATAAATTGTCACTTCACTAGTTTTACCTTTAAACATATAATATATTAGTTGATATACACAAAATTAACTACATTTACGAACTTTTTGAAGTAATGCGACACATTTTTTTGTTTTCATAAAAGTTTCCTACGTTTTAAACCAAAGTTTTTTGTTGAGGTGATTTTCCTTATCAATAATGGAAATAACTTTTACGTAAGGTAAATTTCAATAAAATAACTGTTGTAAAGTAAAGGGAAGTAATTTGATATATTTTAAATGGAAAAAAATCTATAAGGGAAGACAAAGAATATAATAAAAACAATGAAATAAACATTAACATTTGTTTATGTACCTACTCAAAATTAAAAACAAAACATCAAAGTTTTTTGGTTTAGTTTAGTTAGTTTAAAAAGGCATATTATAAATCAATAAATAAATAGAAATACCCTTTTTAGATATTACTTATTCGAAATCTTAATAATTCTTGATGTTTATAGTTAAATATTATTTTAAAAAACAATGTTTATGTTTATATTGTAGTGACAGTTCTCATTAGAAACTTTCAGTTTACTCATAAATCCAGCTCAATCCATTGTTGCCGGTGCAATTTTCAGATGTTGGAACTGTCATATTATAGCATTTTAAAATTACAAACCTTTTAACCATAGATAAAATGCTCTACATGTCTTTTTATGCAGATAAAAGGATATAGTATGTATATGTACATAGTTTTTATTCACACTATTTAGACAATACAGAATGCCTTTGTTTATTATTAATATGTAAGTTCTTGTACATAAATTTAATTGTATATCTTCAAAATTGTAAAAACCTTGACAATAATCAGTATAAATCACAGGAAACCTTTGACTTCTTGATGTATAGGTACTTTACGAGTCCCTCCGTACCATTTTATCCATATCATATTAGTATTCGAAGTACTATGTAGTTACTGCATTGGTTTATCGATTTGGTATATTCTTTCTTATAAGTTTACACCGTGGGGTCCTGCTAACAGGTTAATAGTCTTCTTTTACGATGCTAAAAAATCATATACTGTGTAAACAAACCTTTTTCCTTTTATAACCTTATCTTAATGTAAAACAAATAGGTTTAGGTATATACCTGATTTTATGCTGTAATTAATTGGTATTCAAATCACTTCTAATTATAATTCATCTTTAATTATCCTTAATGGGTCATGGTATTGATTTTTATCAAACAGCTGATTGTCTACACTATCGGTTTTACTTCTGTCATAATCTTATTTCTCGAAATGGGGTCAATGATATGGATTTCTGCCAGCCACTTTTAGGGCATATTCGATAGCCAACACTCTGTCACTTAGGGGCGTAAAGCCGGATCTAGGGTTTGCGAGGTCGACGTTTTTAGCAAAGAGCCCATTAGGTTGGTCACCCTGATGTATGACAAGGAGGTTCAAGGCAGGGGGTGAAACGTCAAGCCAAGGCCTTTTTGGCCCTGAATGCCGACATAGTGATGTCGAGTCAATAGTTTTCTGGGAGATCTGTAAACATTTGTAATCATCTTTAAGTTCTTAAAGTAAAATATGTAGCCTTTTGACAAAGGATTGTTTTCCAATTATATAGGTGTGCATATTTTTGGTTGATTTCGGGTTGATAGCCGAAAAAACATGAAAGTCCTTGGGCTGAAGATTTTCTAAGACGGAGTAAGTTTGATAGTTTTCTTTTTGGTGAATATAATTCTAATTGGGTTTTTTTTCTATTAGATTTCAGTTGCCCGTCCTTTTAATCCTGAAATCTATATTTCATATTTGGATCTAGCCCTGAATCCCTCAAGAAAGAGGTATGTACCCTTTATTTCGATCTCTTTTGGGCATGATCTAGGCTCGTTGGTTTCAACAAATCAATATTAATTTTAGGGTTCAACTGGGTGACTAGGTGATAAGAAATTCAACAGGGTGACTAGGATAACGACTGAGAGTTTAGAAATGCAACTGGGTGACTAGGATCTCAACTGGGAATCTAGAAACCGGACTGGTAGTTTGAAGTCTGAGTAAGCGTCGTGGACATCACGTGGGATTGTCAAGAATCCATCAGGAGTGTGGAAATTCACCAAGGAGTACAAGTAACATTAACAAAAGTCAAGATTTTGATTTATCTTCAGTTTAAATAATCAGTACAAGTTTTCATTTATTTAGATTTTAAAACAAATTTTTCACATTGAGATTAATTACTTATGTAAAAGGTAAATTGGTATAATTTTTTTTTTAATCTTTTCTTTCAGGGCGGAAAATTCATGAATTTCCCTGCGCCAAACTTATAACGTTCTTAAATTACTACTTAATTTTAATTAAACATTACATTTTTACCATATTATTACCAATTCCTTTCGTTTTAACTAAGATTGTTAAACCTTTGAAAACATGTGAAACCTGTACATTTGTAAATAAGTATTGGTAGTATACCCTACCTTCATAAAAAAAATATATATAGATAGTATCGACTCAGCTGTATTCACACTTGTTTTATTTCAGTTCTGAGTACTAGGGTTTCTGATTTTAACCAACAAAAAAATCAGTGGCGCTCAATAGTTTGAAGTATGTTTTAATTTTTTTTTATATTTAAACAATGGACTTTGAAAACAGCCCTAACGAACCCATGCCCTACTAAAGCTGCCGGAGGCTGTTGGCATACTTGTGGGCAAGTAAACAACAATAATTTATGCCATAATATCAGTAAATGTTTATATTTAATTCGACGTTGCCTATATTAACACAAAAGCAAATATTTTTGTTAGAACTGCGCAGTGATTTCCTGAATCTTATTTTTGCAATGTGGCAATTTGTTTACGTTTTTCCAAAACAATAACAAAAAGATCTCTTTACAACACAAGCTGTCTACAAACTGACGCTTATGCTAATTCTAGTAGTGGGAATTCGTTGGTTGTTTCCTATATTGTTACAAAAGCATGTAGCAAAATGAAAAGTAATATAAAAATATCTTAAAATTTGTGATAGTTGAAACGGCTTTAGTTTAGTTAATGACTAATTGTAGTACGCTAAGATTCAAAATGCAATAATTTTACAGTTTAATGTAGACTTTTTTGATGCAATTTAGTAAAAATTTAAGTTATAATACATTTCTCAATTCTGTATTATCCATTTAATAAAAGAGTCATGCCGCCTATTTGTCTAAATAATATACGTTAAAAATAAATTTAATTAAGTATGATTCAAAAATCATCTGAACAAAAGAAAAAGTGTTCGAAATTAAGTACAGTTTTATCAAAACTAACTAGCTAATTAGTATACATGGGTCAATCAACTTTTATTTTTCCAAGCGGAAAATCACTCGGAATCAACGGCAAATAGATATAAATTCAAGTACTGTTTTAGTAGTAAATTAGTAAGCAATAATTATTGTTATTATTTCTGTAATTTATTGTTATTTAAATAGTTTTATAAATGACTGAAAGGTGTGTTTTATAAAGTAACTCTTTGTCTCTATGCAATCATAATATATGGCCGCCATTTTAAATATAAACAATATGTTGAAGTTGTAATATTGACAAAAAATGTCAATTTATGCTTTAATTACACTAAAGATTTTTATTAGTTTTTCTTAAAAACAAAAAGAAAATTGGGGGTAGTAACAACATCCTATGTCATTCGGTATATCATAGAAAATTCTTCACGCCGTAGATCCCTTGGACAGAAGGGATAATTTTTATAATCAGAATATAAATGGAGTAGTCTGTATACTGTCGGTAAGTCGGTTTTCTTGGTAAACGATTGCGACCGATCATCATAAATATATTTTTTCATAACTGCGGCCTCATTCGACCAACTTTCGTAAAAGAGAGCATTAATCAATATTTTTTAATAAATTATGGTGTCTTAGATTGAATTTGATCTAAATTATGGTACGAGTATCAAAAAAAAAAAAAAAAAAAATGTTCAGACAGTTGAAAGTTAAAAAAATGTTCTTAGACAACTAGTCACTAGGATAACTGAAGTAAGTAATTAATATTTTTAAATAACTTATGGTGTTTTAGATTGTATTTTATCTAAATTTTATTGTGATCATAAAAAGACAAAAATAAACTATGTTCCATCACAGTTAAAAGTTCAAAAAATGTCCCTCGGACAACCAGTCACTTGGATAACTGAATGCTGCTATAGGACAATTTGATTATCCTTGGGATATGCTAATGTGGCTTAATGATTAACAAGATAGTTAGCTCTGATGGTAGTGACCCTGCCTTCTAATCCTGGTGGTTTGCATTATGTGTACAAGACATACCTAATGTGTACTTTTTCTGGTTTTAACGTTAAATTGGCATGTTACTGTTTAAAGTGGCCTGCTCAATGCAGATAAAAATTAAGCGATTGACTACCTATTATTGAAAATAAATACAAACAAAAAGTTTGAATGGGTGTCTTAAAGTTTAAACGCGTTTTTCTTAAAACAGTGTTTTCGAAGACGGTGACTAGGTTTCTCGAAAACCACTGAACCGATCGATCTTAAACTGTGACACAAGCTTCTTAGATATATTTTTTTAGCAATTAATCAAAGGTTTTTCTTTCGCGAAAAATATTTGTTTTTTAATAAATTTTGTGTTTGAAAAACCGCCTTTTTGTCAAAATTTTTTTGCTTATTCCTTCCATATATTTATAGATTATACATTTCTGAAATTAGATTCGTTTGATTTTTTTGATTTTATATGATACTGTCCAGAGATACAGTGCTCACCGCATTTTTCTGACAAATTAAATACGTCAAGATATTGTTAAAAGTATACAGAAATAGATACAAAATTTCAAATTAATAAATTTAAAGGGCTTTTCAGAAAAAATCTTAAAAAATGGTGTTTTTTCTGTCTTCTAAGTGGATATAACCTCTTAATGCGAACTGTTACTAGTAATTATATTATTCGTAAGATGATTTTGTGTTATAATTAGTTAACTTACCACCATGATAGCAATTCTTCCTCCCACGTCACCTACAACATTTATTGGCGGCTTTTCCTTGGCAATATGTATGGGAACTCCAACTCCTGCATCCATAGTACGAGACCGTGGGACGGTCGGAGGGGAATAACGTCCATCTACCTATTTAATAAAAATAATGAAATCTAACAGCAAGAAACTGGCGAAAATACAAAAAGAATGGTAACATAATAATTTTTTTAAAAGCCCACGCAATTTAAATAATTAAAAAGTCTAGAAAAGCAATATGTATAGCATTAACAAAATTTTACCACTCGTCTAGAAATATCCAAGAACTACTACATACAATGTGTCCAAGATAAGAAGGACCAACGTATGCCTGAATGTGGCAGATATTAAAAGAAGAGTTTTGGGCTTCCATTGCCTTTATTTTATTTATTTACACAACGTTTTGGGCAGTACTATCTCTATCCGTTTTCATTTAAAACGAAAAAAGATAGATACCATTCTCAAATACATTTTTATTTAAATATGGTCCTGATATTTAAATATAGAAATTTCAAAGCCAATTTTATTTTGTTTTCACCATATGGTTTAACTGTAATATAGAACTGTATTTCTTAGAATTTGGTGAAAATAGTAAGTTCTACATTTTAAAATAATACATTACTTCTTCAAATCTAACTCCAAGCAAAACATTATCAATAAATTTTAATAATTTATTTATTTAAAATATCAGAAGATCCTTGGAAACAAATCATTAAGTAGATGGTAAATACTTAACTTGACGGTATGATGGTAAAATCAAATCCTTAATCTGCGCAAATGCAAAACAACTTAGAAAGCTTCTTAAAAATTTTAACACCTTGAAGTTCGTAAGACGTTTAGGACATATATTCATATAAGGTTTTTTCTATTTTTTTTTTATTGGAGAATCACCCCTTAAAGTTTGTTAGGAGAGTTTTTACACTCTGTATATAAGCAAAAATTTTATTTTAAAATATGTTCAATATTGGTTTGGCCCATTCATTTATTAAATGGTTGTTGTTTTTGTTGGGTCAGTTTGATTTACCCCAGCTCCAGGACCGACGAGGACCCATTCTAGGTGGTGTGTACCAAATAAACAACCATTCAAGAAATATTTAATATACTCACTTCGTCTGATTCAGATTCTTTCTGTTCTCCGTGAATAACAGCAATTCCCAAGCGAAGACGTTCAGCATAGGATGTGGCTTTTTAGCTGATCCTGGATTCCTTGCTACAATCACTGCATTTCTATAGTCAGGAATCTAGAAGTACACAATGATGTTTTTTATTGTAGATCTCAGTAAATAGCAAAAAGTAAAAAAAAACACAGTCATGCTAACGATCTAGCAAAAGCAAGATTTTACAAGGCATAGAAATAATAGACCAGAAAGAATCCTGAATTAAAGTCAACCTTTATGAGTGTTCTGCAAATAGTTTAATAACGGGTGTTTCTCAGAGGTGGTTCTCCTTATATCTCTTTGACGTATTTGATAGAATAATTAAAATTTAATTGATCTATTTACTTGTATTCTCACGTTTCCGGTTTAACCGAAAATTACTGCTTCTTTTAAATTTTAAATGGTACCATAGATATATTTTATCTTATTTCGAGAGTGTATAACCTTCTGAATACTATGACACCTCACATAATTTTTTGAACTTCTGTTTCTAAAAAATATTTTTTTATTTTAATCTTGAGTGCCTTAAAACGGTTAATTTTATGTTAGGTAGGCATGGAAAAATTGAAATAACCGTCTTTTATTTTTTACGACTTCTCTAGACACGGTTGTTCATTGTGATTTTCAAAAATTTCAGTTTTATCTAAATATCTCTTAAATTATTCAAATATTTTAAAATGTGTTTAAACCCTAATGTTAACGATTTCATTTTAGTATTTTGGTGCTTTTAAAGCTGTTCTTTTTCTAGATTTTAAAAAACCAATGTAAAACAACCTATGCAAATAAGTCATAACTACTTACTTAATGGCGGAGGCGTATCTTAACGGTAATTTTATCACTTACACTCTCTTGAATATACTGAAGTAAAAATGGGCTGGCTCTCAAGTTATCGACAGGGCAATCAAAGAACCCTTGGATTTCTTTTTGGTGAAGATCCATTGTAATAATGTGGTTCATTCCAGACTTTACCATCATTTGTGCCACCAATTTGGTTACCACACTACCTCGTTTGCGCATCTTACACTGTTTGCTGTATGGAAGGTATGGAATTACACCAACTATGGAGTTCGCTGACGAGGTTTTAAGAGCATATGCCATTATAAGCATTTCCATAATGTTATTGTTAACATCCCTAAAAACAATATTTTTCTGTATAAAAAATTTAGGTATTATTCTGAAACACCTCTGTCGCCCCTTTAGACTTAATGTGGAAACGCCTAGAAAATAGGAGAAATATCGCAAAAATTCCATAGTACAGGATGGCATAAAAGTTATTAATCGATAATTTGGGCGTTTTTGAAAACCTTCGAAAGTGATGAAGAACTTGGAAAAACTAATAATTAGGGATCCCTGACTATTTTTACCAGTCATTACTAACAAGCTAATTTTTCGTAAATTTGACGAGACGACCAACTTTTTCCTTACAACAATTTTCGTTGGTGGTAGCATACAGGGGTAGCAGAGATTAAATATGTTGATTTGATGAATATCAAAAAATCAGGATAACATACTCCGCAATTTGTAGGACAAGGTGGTGTTAAATTATATAAATATTATTAAATCAACAGAAAAAAAATCAGCTGGTTAGTAGTGATTTTTAACGTTATCGTTAACCATACATGTTGGTGGTAGAGGACTCTCTGATAAAACCTTACATTTTGGAGGACAAATATTTTTCGGTTTATTTAGATAATTATCTTCCAAATTAACAGAGAAAATCCCTATTAGTAATTAATTTTTGATATTCGTCAAATCAACACATTTAATTGCTGCTACCCCTGTAAGCTATCACCAACGAAAATTATTGCTGTAAGGAAAAAATTTGGGCGTCTCGTCAAAATTTAACTACTCAGGAAAAATTATCTTACTAGTAATGACTGGTAAAAATGGTACAGGGATCCCTAACTATAAGGTAATTTATTTAAATAAATAACCAAACTAAATTAAATGATTCTAACTCTCTAAAATTTTCTAACCTAAACACATTTTTGAAAGTCTGTAACAGTATTAATACATTAAGTACCTCGAAACTCTTTAATATATTTTTAATCTATTACAAAATAGTTTTTTATTACAAATATACATGCTGACCGTCCATATTCTGACCAATTTTGATCGCGAATTAATTGAAAAAAAATAAAATTATTAAAATGCGATTTTCGCACAGAGGTTTATATTTTTAAAAGGTTTTTAGCACAAAAGGAAAATAGCCGATTTTTTTATATAGGGCAACTTCATTTTTTTAAATGGAACATCCTGCTTATTTTTCAATGTTCTTAAAATTAAATATATGTGTTTAAAACACTGTAACAGCTATAAATATTTTAGAAAATAACGCATTTATTGAACTCTGAAAAATTTAACTTAATGTTACTTAAAAATATTATCCAATGTAAATTTGATACATTCAACGGCAACGTTAGAAAAAAGTACGGCCACAAAACTATAGGTTATACTGAAGGAATTTTGGACTTCCATTGTCTTAATTTAATTATTCACACAAAGTTTCGAGCAGTCCTTCCTTTGTCCGTTTTAAAGTGTAACAGTTTACTGCATCTTCGTTACTTTTGCTCCAATATATCTCAAATTTTTAGACAATATTCTTAAAATGGTCTCCATTTATAAAATATATTTTTAAAAAATGTTAAAGGAATCTAAAAACCATACCCCTCCGCCTACAATTTTTTGCCTCTTGCTTAGTTTTCCAGAAATATAAAACCCGTCAAACTGCATATTCCTGGACCACCCAAAATCATGCATTTCGGGACCTCTGTATAGAGGGTGCCGGATGCGCAATAAACCTTTTTTTTAATATATGAAGTACTTATATTATTTTGGCTCACTTTATCACCCCTATCATTTATGACCTTATCTTTCTGGACACCCTGTATACCTAAACTTTATATAATAAGCTCAGGAATACGCTTTTGTTTTTTACCACAGTTAGAAACTACTCTTATAAACTCTATCTAATATACAAGTAAGGGGTCGTCCATAAATTACGTGAGGGATTTAGGGGAGGGGGTTCAGTTTAATCTCTCCTTGGGGGAAGGGGGTCTATACTATAATATCACGACAAAATCAATCAATCAATCTTTACATTAAAAAATCTTACGTAAGATTGAGGGGGGTCGAAAAATGGAAAAAAATCCTCACGTAATTTATGGATGTCCCCTAATTTACTCTTTAGTTGTAGAATACAAATCAAAAGTAACACATACATTTTTTGGAGATATCAGCTAATGCTCGACCTAGTGTTTTCATTTATTTATTATTTTGTTAAAGCAGCAAAATTTTTATTTTTATTTAAGGATAACTTACTTTGTTCCAGTTTGAATTATAAAAATATCTTTGCCTCTAACCGAATCTCCAATCTGAAACATGGTTTCACGGTTACTTCTGTGATATATGGCGCATTGTCCAATTGTAACTCCCAATCTCTTAGCTATTAAGTTAGCCAACTCCGGATGAGAATTTCCAGCAATTAAAATGATATCGGATGTTTTCGGAGCATCCATTCTGGATCTTTGGGGTATTTGAAATCCTCCAAATCTAAAAAATATATATACGATTTATATACGATTCAGTCCTACTGTTAAAGTAAAATAGTATACTTAGTCAAAATACACTACACTTGATAGGTTTTAAAAGTGTTAAAAGCTATTTAAGCAAAACAAAATACACGTTGTGCCAGCTCAATTCTTTAAGTTAAGTTTCAATGTGTTGATCACCAACAGGTAGCGATTAGACAAAGAACGCATGCATTCAAAACTCGCCGATCGCTTTAAGGCGGTAAATAATTATTATTAATTTTAGTATGTTCTCCTCATACTACATACAAACATTACACTTTAGAAAAATATTTTTTTGTTGGTATTCAATTTGTAGGTAGCTGGAAATGATAAATACAACGTTACAGAACAATTTCTGAAAATACTAAAACAAAATTATACGAACTACGTTGGACCTTTTATTACTAAAATAAATACAATGCAGAATAAACAAATAAAGACAACAGGGGATAAACAGTGAACGTTTAAAAATAAGAAATATAAGATAGTGTGAAATATTTGGCTTTTGAGACATAATTGTTATCAATATTTCCGTTTATTTCAACACAAAAATATGCAGCAAGTTGAGAGTCGAGAGATATATACAGCAAAATATTATAAAAAAGACTTTCATCTTTTTCCCGTGTGGTCTTTAAATGTTGTTTCGTTTCAAACCATATCCTTTCCCATGTTTAAAATTACCCACGCAAGTTTTGAACTGGCACGACATGTATATTAAAAAACAAAATCAGTTTAATACAATTTAATAAAAGCCGCTAAATTGAAGCGATCATATTAATGGGGTTTTTATATTAACATTTTATGATAAACATATTCATCTAAACTGCTGGACATTCGAACGGAATAATGATTTTCTCAAAGACTACAAAACATATTTTAGAGCGGTTTTCGGAAAATTTAGACGTAATTATTAGTATTTATAATTACCTTTATTGCAGCCTTGGTATTAAACTTACCACTTATATACAGAGTCGTGAATATGACTTTGTTTTTTATTATTATTAAATTATAAATCTTTAAAATTTTATAATAATCAGATAAATCATTTTGGCAAATCTAAAAATATAATGGTTTTACTAAAAAGTGTCATTTTAGCGTTATCACCCTGTATAACGCTGACTTTTAGTCTTATAAACTCCTACTGTTTGACGTTTTAAGCAAAATTACCTTTTTATGCTAAAAAACTTTTATACTGGGTGGACAAAAAAGTAGATCTATGTGTAAAATTAAAACTTTCAAAATTTTTTAACCTATTTTATAATTCTTGTTTTCTGTTATGCCATAAACTACAGAATTAGGTTTTATAAATTCCAAAAGTATTTTTGGAATCCAGGGATTTAAATACCGAAAAGGTTTTTTTTTTATTTGTGTTGCTTAGTTTGCGTATTTAGAATTACTTTTACACATATATCTACTTTTGTGTCCACCCTGTATAAAAGTTTTTTAAAACATTAAAACGACAAACAGTAGGAGTTTATAGGACTAAAAGCGTTTTGGTATTATACAGGGTGACAACGCTAATACGACACTTTTTTAGTAAAAGCATCAAATTTTCAGATTTACAAGAATCATAAAAATCTGCCAAAATTGTTTGTCACAAATGATTATCTAATTATTATAAAATATTAAAGCTTTAAAATTTCCCAAAAAACAACGTCATATTTACCCCTCTGTAGTTAAGAGGTACGTTTAATACCAAGAGTGCAGTGAAAGTAGTCATAAAGACTAATAAATACGTCAAAATTTGCCGAAAACCGCACTAAAATATTATTTGTAGTCTTTAAGAAAATTAAGTTTAAAATTTTACCTAAAATTTAAATAATTCCGTTCGAATGTCCAGCAGTTTATATACTACACAATTAGATTCGATATACATAATACGTACGAACGCCCTACGCCTAACAAAAAGTTTTGCACTGAAAAAGCACGAAAGCTTGAAATTATACAAACACCTACCTGATCAATATAAAAGTACTAAGAACTTAAAAAGTTTAGTAATAAAGTAAAACACATTTTAAGATTAAAGGCATATTACCAACTGGAAGAGTTTTATTGTGATATTATTGTAGGTACTTTTTTTCCTGTTTTATTTTATTTTATTTATTTTTAATTTTATAGTGTTTATATTAATTTTGGCATGCATTGTGAATGTAGATATACCGGATAATGCGTCGCTAAGCGAAACATAGGAATTCCCAGGTAAATTTTAAGGGGGCTACTTATTGGCTTTCATGTACCATTTAAAGAAAAAATGTAAGATAACTTTTGAAAAGACCAATCTGACAAACCCTTGTGCCAAGTTTCAAAAAAATTTAATAGGTGAATCTTGAATTATTTAATTAAATGTAATTGCAAAATTACCAAATTTACAGTTAAGGTAAAACCAAACAGGCACCTGTAAAATGAATGTTGTCACTGACATGAGAAAAGGTGTCAATAAATCAGTGACAGTTACGGTCCTATTCACCAAGCTATCACTAACTTTATCAGACTGATAGCAGTGTATTTGAAAATTATGTATTATTTGCTGGTGGCTGCTGTCTGCTTGGTTTTACTGAACCGAAAATTTGGTGATTTTGCAATTAAATTTAATTGAATAATTCAAAATTCGCTTATTAAAATTTTTGGGAAACTTGGGTTTATCACATTGGTCTCGTAAAAAGGTTATATTACATTTTAGTCCCAGAGCTAGTGAACCCTTTGAGTAACGTTAGACCTGTAAGGCTGGAAATTTATACAGTGATGAGTCATAGCCATGGTAAGTACGAAAATCATCACTTGGCAGGCATCAGCCGTGCAACTGATAAACAATAGCTACAGAATCGATCTTCATTTTAAAGATAAATAAAATAAAAAAAAACGACAAGATTGTCTTTTATCTTATCTCTAAGAGTTTAAAAGTTATAACAGTTTAAATATTAAAAAACGATTTAAAATAATTAGAAAAAATGTATTTAAGATTCTTTAATTCATAATTTCACCTATGCAATAAGATAGTTTTTTTAATTCCCAACGTAGTCTATTTGTTTATAAACGACTAGCCAACCCGTGCCCTCTTTGTTAGTCGTTAAATTATATTTTTCTCCGACCTTTAATCATAATAAAATATAGCCTAGAGCACTCCTGAATAGTGTGACTTTCTGATTTTGAAAGAATTTTAATGACAACAAACCAACAAACAAACAAACAAAGTTACAAACTTTACCTCGTAATAGTATACAGTATGTCCACGGATGGACTTTTCAATAGGACAAATAAACCAAAAATTTAAATCTTCAAGAAAGTCGTGTATGGCAACTGCTTATTCTTCTTAAAAAAACAAGATTCATGTTGAGAAATTTGTTTCTTTTTATACAAGGGCTTCAAAATCTACAAAAATGTGAAAATGGACTAAGACAAAACTACCTTTATTTGTAATAATTCAGAAAAATGTAAAAAAAGGCTTTTAGAATTAAATGAGGATCCCATATCTAAAATTTTACATAATATAAAACAAATTTTGTTTTTAATGTCATATTTTTTTAAATCATGTTTTACAAATTTTTTACGTAACTTACCCAGTTTTAATAGAACACAATAATTAATGTCAAAGTTTGTCAAATATATTTAAATGCAAAAATGTAAAAGCTGGTAAATTAAGTAAAAAGGTGGTGAGTTAAAAAAAAATATTACATTAAAAACAAAATTTGGTTTATTTTATGTGAAATTTCAGATATGGAATCCTTATTTAATTCTAAAAACCTTTTTATTTAACACTTTGCTGAATTATTAAAAATAAAGGTAGTTTTGTCTTGGTACACTTTCACATTTTTGTAGTTTTCGAAGTCCCTGCAGTGCCTTATTAACCATTAGGCTGACTGGGCTACAGCCTAGGGCGCCATGAAAAAATAGGCAGGGGCAGACAGGGGAGTAATAGGCGCTAGACAGGGGAGTTTTTAAAAAGTTTAGGTCGGGTGGGGCTTTTGATGACTAATTTCTCCGTGAATTAGGTGCATTGGAATGAAATAGGTGCGAAAATAAGGGAATGACCTTATATTTTGGTCATCTAATTTTATTTCGGATGGTGAATTAAGGCGTCTGGCACTCAAAACAGGCGGTACGGAGGAAAGGACCTTTTTTTGCTTTTCAAGTTTTTTTGGTGGAAAATAGGCGCTCCGGGAATTCTAGCCTAGGGCGCCTCAAACAGTTAATACGGCCCTGAGCCCCTGTACAAAACAACACAATTTTCTCAAGGTGAATCTTGTTTTTTTTTAACAAGCAAAAGCAGTTGCCGTACACGACTTTCTTGAAGATTTAAATTTTTGGTATGTTTGTCCTATTGTAAAGTCCATCCGTGGACATACTGTAGATTGTGTGAATATGTTTTATAATTCACTTATTATTTATTTTTTTATAATTCACTTTATTATTTATTTTTATTTCATTTTATATTAAGTTTTAAGGGCATAAGTTCACATTGAAATTTTAAAGTTTGAAGATTTTTGCTATTCAGTAAAATTTAAAAAAGTGGACTTCATCGAACTGACTGCTTCCGAGGTACAGAAATAATAAAAACATTTCTTAAAAAAGTGGACTTTAGCCCAAATGCTTCTGAGGTACCGAAACCATACCCATTTTAGATGCAAAAACTGCTATAAGACATAACTAAAAAAAGTTTTCATAACATTTTGTAGAAATTTTATTTTTGTTAATTTAAAAATGCTAATTAACAAAATAATAAACTTAATTTTTTATATAACTTTATTAAATACCTAAATAAGAAGAGTTCCACGAAGCGAAAAATTCATAGATCAATTATTACTTAAACTTTTATGCCGCAATTTATAAAAACAAAGATTGGAAAAAAATAGTTAAATTAAAAAAAGGGTAATTTTTTGGAAAATGTATATTTTTTCGCTGAGGCGTTTTTGTTTTAAATGTCTAGATTACGCCATATATATTTTTTTTAATTGTTACTTAATACTATAAAAATACTTTAAGTGACATACCGGCTTTTAGACGCAGCGCCTATGCCGGTAGCGACCTCGCGGAGCCCCATTTCCAGCGTTAAAAAAATATAATGAATGGACAGAGAGTTCCGGGAGTTGGGACTTCTATATTGGAAATTTCCTCCTCTTTTAAGATCTTTGTTTTTATATTCCTTAAAAGTAATTATTTTTAAAGTTATTAAACAAAAACTAAAAACACCTTTTCTTTCTTTCGTTTTTGAACTTGTTGCCTAGACTAGAAGAATTAGTGCATTTTATTATGAATAATAAGTTTAAACAAAGCATTTTAAACAAAAATAAAAATTGAATATATCCCTTTGTGAAAAGACACTCCTCAAAGAAGAAGGAGGAACTTTTAGGAAGAGTTAATAAAAATAAATCTTACTTGTTATAAGAACTTTCGAAGATACACTGTATAAACCAGTGGGCCTAAACTACTTTTTGCGCTTTATTATATCCATCTCAGAAAGCTGTTTTTCTCTTACTTGCAGTAAACTAAGAAAAGTTCCTGGTTTAGCGTTATAATAATAAAAATCGTGTAGCGAAAAGCGAGGCTGACGCGTCATAGTATCAGCAAAGGTTTGCAGGCATTCTTTGTCTAATCTCTACCTGTTAATGTTTAACTTACAGAAACTCAATTAATAGCATCAAGCAGGCCCGACGTGTTTATAAGTAATTTTTTTACGTCTAACTCTAAATTGGTTTAAATAAAATAGAGAATGCTTTTTAAAATACACACAACTTGTTATTATAAGTTGATTTCAAAAATTTTTAAACATTAGGATTAAAATTTAAAATACCAAAAATCGCAGTAAACTTGCATTAGAAAAGCATGTTATAAATTAGTTTGATTTATTTTATTAAGTTATTGAACTGGGTCAAACTAATTAATTTTTTTCCAATTATTACCGATATATATTAAACATGTTTATGTAAAGGCCCTTTCTAAGCATATTTTCAGTTATTATGTGGAAAACAACATATGATTCAATTGAATATATCTATTCTGAATAGTTTAGGAATGTCCATTCAAATTTAAGAAAGCCCTATTTAAGTCATAGTACTTAATTTACTTTAATTATACCAATATTGTCAATTTACAATAACCTGGTTTTAAATTAACACTAATTGTACTATACAGGGTGTCCAACCGGGAACTGCTCCGATCGATTTCTTAAAAAGTAGGCTTTGTAATATCTTGAAAATTTGGTAACATTATGAAGTCAGTGGAGAACATTCAACTAAAATATTTTGACAGCTCTACCACTTCCGGTTATACTGGAAGTTAATATAAACTTCCCTGTTTTAAATGGAACACCTTAAAATAAATAATATATTATTTTTTAGATTCTGCATAAAATTTAAAACTTTATTTATGTATATTGTTCTATACCTAAGTCCTACCGTTTTTGACTTATTTTAAATTTTATATTAAAAATGACGTTTGCAAGCCATTACAAAATCATTAATGTCTTCCAAACAAAAGCTTTTAATATGAGTTGGGGTTGGGGTTCTCGTAAAGAAAGAACTACTTTAGTAGACTGTGTTGATATTTTCACAATTAATAAATACAGAGTGGTCAACAATAATCGTTAAAAATTTTAACGACAAAAACCTTAAAAGTCAGTTTTTGAAATGGAAACCCCTATCTTTTATTACCTTATTCTATTAAGCATTAAAAATAAGGGTAAGTTTGTATAAAGATGTCTATTCCAAAAATGTATAGTTTTCGAAATATTAACAAATTAATATTTATCTATTCTAACAATGCTTTTTGGTACGGCTTAGTTTGGCTTCTAGTTGACCTTGACAACGAAATACGGCGTCATAGCCAACTACATCGTTATTACCAGTACTTAAATGCATTGGTAGAATAGGAAAATATTAAATTGGTAATATTTCGAAAACTATAAATTTTTGGAATAGACATTCTTATACAAACTTACCCTTATTTATAATTCCTAAGGTAATAAAAGATGGTGGTTTCCATTTGAAAAAAATGACTTTTAAGGTCTTTGTCGCAATATTTTTTAACGATTATTTTTGACCACTCTGTATTTATTAATAGTGAAAATATCAATACAGTCTACTAAAGTAGTTTTTTCTCTACAAGAAACCGAACTACAACTCATAATAAGGGCTTTTGTTTAGAAGAAATTGATGGTTTTGTAATGGCTTTGAAATGTCATTTTACATAAAATTTAAAATAATTCAAAAACGGTTGGACTTAGGTATCGAACATTATACATAAATTGTGTTTAGAATTTTATGCAGCATCTAAAAAATAAATAATATAAAGGGTATTTTATTTAAAATAAGGAAGTTAATATTAACTTCCGGTATAACCGGAAGTGGTAGAGCTGTCAAAATATTATAGTTGTATGTCCCACACTGATTTTATACTGTTACCAAATTCTCAAAATTTTCCAAAGCGTACTCTGAGAAATCGATCGCAGCAGTTCCCGGTGGGACACCGTGTTTTTTAAACTATAAAAATATATGCATATAGTGAAGATTAATTTTAATTCAATACCCGCCATAAAAGGTTACTGAAAAATAAAAGAAATATTAGGATCCACTTTATTGTAACAAATTAACTCCTTTTAATGACCTTCGACGCAGATCAATAAATAATCTGTGTTTATCAGCTAACATTGTTATCGCTACAGAAGCTTGTTTTTTTACCGAAAACACGTCAAAAAAGGAATAAAACACTGAAAAATAGCTATTCAAAATACAGAAAATATCCTTTTGATGCTTTTGTGTAATAAGGTGTTGTACAATGTTGCTACTGACACTTTTTGTTAAAGAAAGTTCTAATAAACTAAAAACCATGTAAATAAATATACAGATTGTCCACGGATTGGGTTTACAAGAGGACAAGTGGACCAAAAATTTTATTTTAGAAAAAGTCATTTTCTTATAAAAATTTTTGCTTGTAAAAAAATAAGATTCACGAAGAAAAAAATGTTGATTTTATATACAGGGTCCGCAACAAAACTTAAAAAACATGATTTTTCTCCAAGAGTAAACTACCCTTATTTTTCATTTTTAAGCAAAATGTATTAGGAAAGTTTATTTAAAATAACGTTTATAATCGATAAAAACAATAACAAAATTCTATTGAATTCCATAGTTTGGCGAAAACGCCTTGATCACATTGGTTTACAGTTGAAATATTGTGTTTTGTATGAATTTGGAGCAGGTGTTTAAAAAACAACCAGCAACAATTTTTAGTTCTGGTTAGTTTAGTTTAGTTTTATTTCTTAATAAAGCAAATTTAAAAAAATAATAATAATAACTAACCAAAACTAACCATAACCGCCCCAATGTGACAGTTTTGCATGGCCGTTTATAGCGCTTCGAACCAATCAAATTATATGATACTACTTAAGCTAGCAAAACCACACCTTAATTTTGGATTCTATTTGGGTCCATATTTTTAGGCCCATTTTAGGCTATTTTATTACCCTATTTAAATTTTTTTGCTCCTCGTTTTCTTGGAAAAATCCGTGGTTCTGCTAGCTTAAGCTTAAGCTAGCAGAACCACACCAAGATCTTAGTAAATGGAAGGTATTTTTTTGTTTAAGTATGCCATATTTTTAGGATCTTTTTAGGCTCCTAATTGGTATACACTTTATTCAGATTTGTGAACTTTAGGACCCAAAAACACCCCTATATTTTCAAAGGCGAGTCGTGTACAATTAGATTGTGAAATATTTTAATATTTTCTTTTCCTCAGTAAAAAATAAACTTCGTGTGTTTGACGTTTAAAGTGTGTCATCATTTTAGGCTATTTTTAGGCTGTAGGTATACACAGTTTTAATCCTTTGTATTATTTAGTTTATCAAATATTTTTTTTACTTTGTGGTTCTACTAGTTTAAGATTAAGATAGCAGAACCACATCGATAATTCCCAGTAATAAAACATTTTTGAAACGAAACCTATGCCATATTTTTAGGCTCTGTACCTATTATATTTTAAACATTTTTGTTTTTTGTTTTTTCAGAAAAATAATGTATTTAATAATATCGGACCACAATTACAAAAAAAAATTGTTTCTGTTTTTTTTTTTGATTAAATTATGTCAGCCTTTTAGGCTATTTTAGGCTTCTAGGTATACATAGTTTTAATATTCTATATGACTTAGTTTAGGAAATATATTATTTTTTACTTTGTGGTTCTGCTAGCTTAAGATTAAGCCAGCAGAACCACATTAGTATTTCCTAATAATAAAACATTTTTGAAACAAAACATATACGATATTTTTAGGCTCATTTTAGGCTTTAAACTGGTATACACTGTTTTGAGATTTGAAATCATTAGGACCAAAAAACACATATAAACTTAAAGGCAAATCTTGTAACGTTAAATTGAGCATTTTATTAATACTTAGGAATAATTGAGGCGTTAAGTGCAAAAGTGGCCCATTCCACAAAATTTTAAAAAATTTGTTTAATGCAATAATGGCCTAATCAAAGTTCAAATTTTAATATGCAATACTGGCCCAAGCTTAGTTTGGCCTATAAGTCGCGAGATGGCAGTGAAGTTCGCTTTTGCACAAACAATCGCTCGCTATTCGGTAAAGCAATACTGGCCCAACCCACAATTTTGTGGCTTGGGCCAGTTTTGCACTCATACTGCACTCAGTAGATTGTTATTATTTAATTATCTTCTGCGCATTTACAGTTTAATTTATAAAAATAAAAAGATATAAGTTAAAAAATGGAGAATAATGAAAACGAAAGTGATAGAAATATGTCAGGTAAGTACAAAACAATATTATTTGCTCCAAAAATCGTATATTTTTTAAGTTAATGATAATGATAGCGTTCTTTTTGGAGGTTATGGTAATATTATTTTAGTTAGGCTAATATTTTGATATAAATACTTGGTCTCTTATTATTTTGTTAAAAATATTGTTCGTTGTAGATTTGGAAGAACCGTTTGTAGATTCGGGATCAGAGTACGAACCTTCTAACGCCGCTTCTGATACATCTAGTGACCAATCTGGTAAGTTTATCTACACTTTTTATTAGCATTCTTACTAGCTTCATATTTTTGTTTTTAAAATAGATTTGGAAGATCCTACCAGCGATTTAAATCATGATAACCAAACAAAAAAGAGAAAGAAAAATGAGTCAGGATGGAAGAGAAATATAAGAAAGACAAGACGGGCTGCTGGTCAAGAATATGTAAATGTGAAAGGAAATGTCGTACAACCTAAAACATTTGAAGCCAAGGAATGTAAATGTTTAAGAAAATGTCATCAAAATTTTTCAAGAGAGCGCCGTGAGATCATATTTAATAACTTTTATAGCCTGGGATCTCACACAATGCAGACTGCCTATATTTTTGGACAAGTCAATGTTCAAGTCAAGAAACGGACATACAGCGATCGAAACATAAAAATAAAAGAATATAGCAGATTTTATTTTTTACCAAATGAAAAAGGAGAAGACATAAAAATTTGCAAGACATTTTTTAAACTCTCTTTGGGTATTTCTGATGGACGCATAACTAGAGCGTTAAAAACAAAACCCTCCACCGGAACACCACAACGTGATAAACGTGGAAGAGCACCATCAGTTAATAAGACGTCACTTGAAAAGGTAAATGGAGTAAAACATTTTATAAATAAATTTCCCGTTTATGAATCCCATTACTCCCGTGAAAAAATCCCAACGTTAAGTATCTTTCTCCAGATTTGGATATAACCAAGATGTACAATTTGTATAAAAATGAAGTAGAGGACGGAGTTTCGATATTTGTTTTTCGTAAAATTTTTAATGACGATTTTAATTTAAGATTTCACGCCCCTGTATCTGATAGTTGTCGTAAATGTGATGCTTTTAACATTAAAATTCAGGCAGCTGAGGCAGATGGCCAAGATTCTAAAAGCATTAAACAAGAACAAGAACTCCATCACCGGAAAGCTGAAGCTGCTAGACAAGGCATGAGAAAAGATGCTGAAACTGCAAAATCGGATAGAGACCTTACAGTAATTTCATTTGACCTCATGAAAACGCTAGCTACACCGATACTTTCCACAGGAGTTGTTTACTATAAAAGGCAGCTCTGGACGTTTTGCTTTGGAATCCATGATCTACAAACTGACATAGCATACATGTACATGTGGGATGAGAGCACAGCTTCTCGAGGACCGCAGGAAATTGGGTCGTGTCTGGCACACTACATCAAAAACTATGTGGTTACAAAGAAGCTAATTATGTATAGTGATCAATGCGGTGGTCAAAACCGAAATTTTAAAATGGCTTCTCTCTGCACCTACATAGTCTCTTCCACCGACTTTACAGTAGAAACTATTGACCACAAATTTTTAGTTTCTGGACATTCATATCTTCCGAACGATCAGGATTTTGGTTTGATTGAAAAAACAAAAGACACTATAAAAACATTTATGTTCCAAGCGATTGGAAGCAAGTAGTTCTTGAAGCCAAGAAAAAAACGCTTTTAGAGTAATTGTTATGCAAACTAGTGATTTCTTTTCAACAAAGGGATTGGAAAAGGCATTAACAAATCGCAAAAAACGGATACTGATGAGAAGGTGGAGTGGTTGAGATTACAGTGGCTACGGTTTGAAAGAGAAAAAAATGGTATTATTCAATATAAGTATTCTAACAATGAAGAGTTTCCGTTCAATGAAATTAATGTTAAAAAACGAGGTAGTCAAACATTCCACGAATTAGCTAAACTTCTCCCACTATTTGAACGACCCAAGCCTATACCGGAAAAAAATATCAGGATCTGCTATCTTTGCTTGATTACATTCCCCCAATTCATCATCCATTCTATCGTCAACTAGTCCACAGTACACATGTAGAAGAAGATGAAAACGTTTTTGGAGAACCAGCTATTAATGAAGCCGCTGTTTAATTTTTTTTATATTTACTTGTATTTAATTATATTACTTTGTTGAATGAGCCACTTTGTGTTTTAATTTTTTTCCTTAACAGTTTAATGCAAAAGTGGCCCAAACCACATTCAAAAGTTTATTTTTTGACTAAACTGAAAATAAATCCAATAATTACATTCCTAACAATTACCTCTATTCGTATAAATAGCAAAAGTCCCTACATTCTTATCAATAACAGATGATTATCGCATAACAAAAAGTGTTAAATTTTCTTTAGCCTTTTATTTCATATTTTGTATTTTGGGCTTGGGCCACTTTTGCACTTAACGCCTCAATTTATCCTTGGTCAAAAATAAAACCAATATTTTTTTCCTAAAATATACCATAATTTTAGGCTCCATGTATATCCAGTTTTAATGTTCTAAATAACTTAGTTAAGCAAATATATTTTTTTAACTTTGTGGTTCTGCTAGCTTAACCACAAACAGTATTTCCCAATAATAAAACATTCCTAAAACAAAACATATGCCATATTTTTAGGCTTTTTTAGGCTCTCTACCTGATATAATTTAAACTTTTTTGCTCTTTGCTTTTCAAAAAAAAATGTATTAAATAGTGTCAGACCACAATTTTTGAAAACAATGTAATTGTTGTTTTTTCTGGTTTAAATTATGTTATCCTTTTAGGCTATTTTTAGGCTCCCAGGTATACACAGTTTTAATGTTCTATATGACTTAGCTTGGCAAATATTATATTTTTTTACTTTATGGTTCTGCTAGCTTAAGATTAAGACAGCAGAACCACATCGGTAATTCCCAATAATAAAACATTTTTGAAACAAAACCTATGCCATATTTTTAGGCTCTGTACCTATTATATTTTAAACTTTTTTTGCTCTTTGTTTTTTCGAAAAATAATGTATTTAATAATATCGGACCACAATTACAAAAAAATTAGTTTCTGTTTTTTTCTTGTTTAAATTATGTCAGCCTTTTAGGCTATTTTAGGCTTCTAGGTATACATAGTTTTAATGTTCTATATGACTTAGTTTAGGAAATATATATTTTTTAATTTGTGGTTCTGCTAGCTTAAAATTGTGTATACACGGGAGCCTAAAAGAATGACATTATTTAAACAAGAAAAAAGAGTTTTTTTTTTTAATTGTGGTCTAATACTATTTCTTACATTATATTCTCGAAAAACAAAAAGCAAAAAAGTTTAAATTATAACAAGTAGGGAGCTCAAAAAGCGTAAAAACATCGCATATGTTTTGTTTTAGCCGATGTGGTTCTGCTGGCTTAATCTTAAGCAAAAGATCCACAAAGTTAATAAATAAAATTTGGTAAAATAAATCATATAGAACATTAAAACTGTGTATATATGACTAAAAATATCCTAAAGGATGACATAATTTAAACAACAAAAAAACTTTTTTATTATGGTCTAATACTATTTATTACATTATATTTTCAAAAAAAAAACAAAGAACAAAAAAGAGCCTAAAAATAGAAAAAAATTGGCAAATGTTTTGTTTCAGGAATGTTTTATTATTGTTAAATACTGATGTTGTTCTGCTGGCCTAATCTTGTGCTAGAGGCATCATAAGGTAAAAAATAATAATAATAATATTTGCCGAATTCCCTCATATACAACATTAAAACTGTGGGGGCCTAAAAATGTAATAAATGTGTTCCGATTCAATGAAATACATTATTTGTCAAACACAGAGCAAAAAGTTTAATATATAGCAGGTAGAGAGCCTAAAAATATGACATATTTTTGTTTCAGCAATGTTTTATTATTGGGAAATACTGTTGTGGTTCTGCTGGCTTAATCTTAAGCTGGCAGAACCATCAAGTAAAAAAATAATATTTGCTGAACTAAGTCATATAGACCATTAAAACTGTGTATACCTGAGAGCCTAAAAATAGCCTAAAAGGATGACATAGTTTTAACAAAAAGAAAAAATAAACAAGGACTCAATTTAAAAAAAATGTGTTCCAATTTTATTAAATACATTATTTTTCCAAAAAAACAAAGAGCAAAAAAGTTTAATATATAATAGGCAGGGAGCCTAAAAAGAGCCTAAAAATATGACATATATTTTGTTTCAGGAATGATTTAATATTGGGAAATACTGATGTGGTTCTGCTGGCTTAATCTTAAGCTAGCAGAACCACAAAGTTAAAAATATATATTTGCTAAACTAAGTTATTTAGAACATTAAAACTGGATATATATGGAGCCTAAAAATAGCCTAAAATAATGGCATATATTTTGTTTCAGGAATGTTTTATTATTGGGAAATATTGATGTGGTTCTGCTGGCTTAATGTTAAGCTAGCAGAACCACAAAGTTAAAAAAATATATATATTTGATAAACTAAGTTATTTAGAACATTATAACTGGATATACATGGAGCCTAAAAATAGCCTAAAATAATGGTATATTTTAAGAAAGAAAAATATTGGTTTTATTTTTGACCATAAATTATTCCTAAGTATTAATAAATTGCTCAATTTAACGTAACAAGATTTGCCTTTAAGTTTATATGTGTTTTTTTGGTCCTAATGATTTCAAATCTCAATACCAGTTTAAAGCCTCAAAAGAGCCTAGAAATATGGTATATATTTTGTTTTAAAAATGTTTTATTATTAGGAAATACTAATATGGTTCTGCTGGCTTAATCTTAAGCTAGCAGAACCACAAAGTAAAAAAATATATTTCCTAAACTAAGTCATATAGAACATTAAAACTATGTATACCTAGAAGCCTAAAATGGCCTTAAAGGCTGACATAATTTAAACAACAAAAAAACAGAAACTATTTTTTTTTGTAATTGTGGTCCGATATTATTAAATACATAATTTTTTCGAAAAAACAAAGAGCCAAAAAGTTTAAAATATAATAGGTATTTTTGTAATTTCAAAAAGATTGCAGTGCCAAATGTGGCTGTAAAAAAGTAGGGTTGCAGGGTGTAGGTTTTCTTTAGCGTGTACCAATTGCCAAAGTCTATCTTGCTCAAATGTTCAATTAAATACAAGAAAGGAAGATTTATGTAATTTTGATGAAGAGAGAACTGATGCATCTTTATTTGAACAATTTCTGAACATTCAGCAAAAGGAAGAAGAAAAAAAAAAGAAGAAGAAGTTATCGAAGGCAAAATGATTGTTGAAGATGAGTATGAAGAGTAATCAGATTAAAGTAACAAAAAAAAATAGAACGATAGTTAAACTAAATAACAAATATTAATAATTTTTATACTATTTAATAAGTATTGTTTCAGGAAATAACATCATAAAGGTTCGTGGAGTAGGCCTACCACCAATTAAACAAAAATAATAATAAACGCGTCGAGTACACTACCTTACAAGTGATGTAGAATTGTGTGCATATTATGACCGTGATTTTTGTGAATGCAATATCTGGGAAATGGTAGGTCTTAGAGAAAAATTATAAGCACCATTTTATAAATAATTTTGAAATCTACAACTTCGGTCTATAATATTTTTTGATAAAACTGACAGTTTTTGAGAAAAATCATAAAAACCTAAAACTTTGACCCTTGACCTTGAATAATTGTCAATGCACACTTGGGATCGATGGGGCCTTTTGGCACTTTATTGGTAATTGGTAATAAACCCAAGGTCTAAACAAAAACTTGGCTTTGTCGGAATTTTTGTTATTTGATCCATACTTCTATGTTTTAATTGACCGGGTAAAAAACACACAAGCATATTTACAAGTTAGCATTGACTTTTTATACAAATGTGACAGTTTTGCATAATAGTCTAAGATCCCGCTGCAGGATTGGTGTGCTCATCGACTTTTTGTTTAAAACCAAATTTTTATGTCTATTTATAGTTAAGAGAATATATATTTACTAGGGTGCCTATCAAAATTTGGCCGCCATTATTTTTTAAAAATTATTTTTAATTGATTTTTGGTAAAAAATTTCGTTTATTTATTTTTAAATAAAATAACGTCTACATAACGGTAATTAATATCAAGATTCTAAAAAATCACGGTTGCCGTTGCGCACCTGGCCGCACCTCTTTGCAGCCAGGTGTAAACAGGTATGATTTCGATAAATTTATACGTTTATAACCTATTTTTATTAATTATATGTCAAATTAAAGCTAATTTTTTCTATTAATTATCATATAAAGTTGCTTAATTAAATCTGGCCGCAAATAAGGGTTACTGGCTGTTAAAGATAATAAATATTTAAGGTAGAGTGAAAGAGAGTTAGCGCGTAACATCATTTGTCAGACGAGGACAGCGATTGCCGGCTGTGCGACGCTTTTAAGCCATTGCGAATGCCTCGAATGTTAGTGTTCTCAACTGAACAGATGCGGCATTTTTATTCTAACATAAAAACCACGCTGTTTTGGAGTTCGTAATAAACAACGTTTTATATTTACATTGTTATTTTATTTGTGCATCTAAAAATTATTATATTAATTAACGTAAAATAGAATTGATAAAGATGAAGTCGTGTTTTTGTGTAACGAAAAAAGCAATGTACTTGACTTTAATAATATCTCATTCCAAAAGTGCTCGCTAATGTTATTGTTTCGTCGTAAAAAAATATAAATATCATGACCTTTTATTTACAATTGACTCTACTAATGATTTTGGATATCATTCAGAGTGTCTAAAAAAATTGTGGTTCTGAAGCAAAAAGATAAACTTTTTAAACTTTTACTTAAGTCACCTTGGTTTTATTTTTTTATTTTTTAAATTAATATTAAATATCGACGTTCTAATTAGCAAATTATCTAACTCCTTTTTAGAGAATCTTTTATTTGTACGAAAAAAACAATTACTTCAAAATTTATTATCATTTTAAAAAACCATTTAAAATTATTTATATCTAATAGAGATATAATATTTAAGTTTGAATCATTCAAATAATTTGTAATTGGATTATTGCTTCATCAAAATGTTAAAAAATCACCCTCTAAAAAATAAGGAGTTAGACAAATTCCTAACTAGACCGTCGATATATCAAATCAATATTAATTTTTTGTTGCAATTTTTAAATTTGTCATTTTGAAAAAATTACATATTTTTTGGAGTATTTATTATAAGTCGTCTCTATTACTCCCCGGTGGTTGAGAACACTAACGTTCGACGCATGTGCAATGGCTTAAAAGCGTCGCACAGCCGGCAATCGCTGTCCTCGTCTGACAAATGATGTTACGCGCTAACTCTCTTTCACTCTACCTTAAATATTTATTATCTTTAACAGCCAGTAACCCTTATTTGCGGCCAGATTTAATTAAGCAACTTTATATGATAATTAATAGAAAAAAATTAGCTTTAATTTGACATATAATTAATAAAAATAGGTTATAAACGTATAAATTTATCGAAATCATACCTGTTTACACCTGGCTGCAAAGAGGTGCGGCCAGGTGCGCAACGGCAACCGTGATTTTTAGAATCTTGATATTAATTACCGTTATGTAGACGTTATTTTATTTAAAAAATAAATAAACGAAATTTTTTACCAAAAATCAATTAAAAATAATTTTTAAAAAAATAATGGCGGCCAAATTTTGATAGGCACCCTAGTAAATATATATTCTCTTAACTATAAATAGACATAAAAATTTGGTTTTAAACAAAAAGTCGATGAGCACACCAATCCTGCAGCGGGATCTTAGACTATAACCGTCTGTACCCCGGTTTACTTCATTTTGTAGTAGTATTTATTGATATCAATATACAAAATTGTACATATACACGTCATAAAATTTAAAATATAATAAGGTAAAACACAGTTGACACCTAAAATTGACATATTAGAACATTGACACATTAAAACATTATAAAAGTAATAGAGATAAAAGTAATAGAGATATCAACAGTATTTAACAGAATAAAATGTCATATAGATAAATTAAAATTAAAATTAAAACATTTAAACATAAAGTAATATAAATACATAATATACAGAAAACATTCTAAAACATAGACAATGTAATAAAACATCATAGGCGGCAACAACATTACCCATTGAAATCAAAGTTAATATCCTTCAAAATCTGAGAGGAAATATTCCTCCAATGAAAAAAAAGCCTTTCCAATTAAATATTTTTTATTTTTGCTTTGAAAATATTGTCATTAAGAGCTCTTATACTCGTCGGTAAGCAATTAAAAAACTTCACCGCAAGATATCTGGAGCCATTCCTGGATCTATTGAGCCGACTGAAGTCACACATGAGATTTTCATTGCCTCGAGTAGGGTAATTTTGAATGTTTATTAATATTTCAAATGGCATCTGTTAACTGAAGGAAGTGTGAATGATAATTTTACAAAAGAATACCACTTAAATGTCATAGTAAAAATTACGCCCTGGCTGTCCAATTGATGGTGAGATGTAGGCCAATAACATTTCCATTAAAAGCATTGTGTAAATATTCCCGAACAGCCAGGGTATTATGTGCCGGGCAGCCATCCATTTGGTACCAAGTTTCCTGATTTTCCCTGGATACATCATTTAAAGCGGGTAAAATTAGAGTAGTTCCAAATAAAATTCTGCATTCAAATTTTGATTAAGAAAAAATAGTCCAATAATATGTTGTCCGAAAATCCCCGCCCAAACATGTACTTTCTGCGAATATTGCGTCCTCGTTTCGACAAATCTATGTTGGTTTTCTTTGCTCCAGTATCGGTAATTTTGATGATTCTGTTCGTTGTTTAACGTAAATGTGCACTCATCAGTAAAACAAATATTTCTTAAAAATTCCCTGTCCATGTTTGCCCTTTCCATCATGTCAAAACAAAATTCCTGCCGTCGTATTTCATCCCCATCCCTTAGCTCTTGATGTCTTTCATATTTGTATGAAATGTATTTATGGTTTTTCAAAATCCGGAGCACTGTTGATTGATCTTTCCTATGATATCCTGAAGTTTCCTTGTACTCACCTTCCCTTCATTTTCTCTCTTTGATACTCCCTAACTTCACATCTGCAGTTATTTATCACTGTGCCTTTGGTCTCAAATTTTTGATAGTCCTATCTACTGTTGATTTTCCAGGTATCGGTCTATTCGGATACTGAGCAGCGAACATGTCTGACACCTTTTGGTAACTATTTCCTTGAGAGTACCATTTAATCATCAATATTTTTTCTTCAGTAGTATAATTCATGGTTAATCTTTTCGCTCTACGATTTTTTGATAATAATAAAGCACTAAATTTCAAAATAACGTTATGTCACGCTAGCTGGTAAAATAATTAGGGAGCCAATAATTAACCCCATTAAAAATTACATGGGATTTCCTATGTCCCGCCCGGCGATGCAGCACCCAGTATGTTAATGTGTGTATTAGATCGATTCTCGTTGTTTGTTGCTTTTTTATTGTGAATAGTTAACTCTTAGTTTGTAAATTAATATTCCTTTATTCTTCTGTAAATGATTGGGCATGTCTCGTAATAAATAAATAAATAAATTAATCAAATAATTATTCAAAATAAAATGCTCTTTTAAAATATGATGACGAGCCACATTCTTTCCATTAAAAAAATGAGATAACCATAAATAGTATTTTTGCAAAACTGCGACTCCGCTCTGAGAAGTCGTAAAAAGACCATTTTAGGTTAAGCATGGCACTCTGGATTGGAATTTAAAAAAATAATTTTTGACATCAGAAATGTCAAAATCTGACATGTGTGGTGTGCGAGTGTATTCTGAATGTCATATTCTATCGAAATAAGATAAATATGTGTGCGTGGTTGCGGAGTTCAGGAGTAAAATATTTTTATTTACTGGAAAAAGGTGTAAAATAAATAAAAAGACGAATTTAAATGGTGTTTAAAAAATATTACGCAAAAAGAAGGGGAAATATAGTGAAAATGAGGTTAGTTCAATTTTCAACTTTGATAATGGACATCTCAGCCATTTTACGGAAGAGTAACCAGATGCAAGAAAAATAAAACCTACTTGAATAACTTCGTCTTATACATATTGTTTAGGTACTATAAGCTTTAAAAAAATATATAATAAAGTTCTTGTTAATAAAGAAAAATAAATGATAAATGCATTTTTAAAAGAGTAAGTCCGACTAGAGCTTTTTTTAAACACAATTATATCCAACTTCCAGAGAAGGCTGTAAAAATACTTAATCCACGAGCTTCATTTCGATTGTTCTATGAAAAGTGTTCTTCTGTTTCCCATTTAACTGTGCCAAAACTAAATGTAACAGCAATTAATTTTCCTTTAACTTTTTACAATACTAAAGGGCACACTTTTTTGTCCCATCCATCCCTAAGAGAGTTTTTTTTAATGTCTAGATTACGGCGGCCTGATTTTTTAAATATTGTTTATAAAGGGTGATTCAAATTGAGTTTTCACATTAAAAGTATAAAAAAAGAAGAAATTAAAAATTATTAAACAGCATTTATTTTCCCATTGAGACTAGTTTATTACAATTATGCATAAAAGATGATATAAAGTAAATGACCTCGGTGGCTCATGTGACATGACATAATCCTTTTCCAGAAATTTTCGACTACTACGTGGCACAATCGCACAAATCAGGCCTATGTTGGTAATTTTAAGTCTGATCACCTGTTTCAGCTATGCAATGGTGTTCGGATTATTCTCGGAGGCTTTACTCTTGAGATACCGCCAAAGAAAATAATCTAAACTGAGTTCATTTACATCAATTGATATATCCGTTACGTAAAATAATGCGACTTGGAAACTTGCCGCGCAGTAATTGTATCGTTTCACTTGATGTGTGACGTTGTTCGGCCGTATATTGCTCCATAACTGTTTTGTTTATATTTTGTCCTTAGAAATCTTATGTTGTCTTTGACAAATTCAGTGGCGTTTCAAAAAATATATATTTGTAATGTGGAAACCCCATTTGAATCACCCTTTATATTTATAACTTGGTAATAAAACAAAATGTTTTATGTTTTTACTTCCACAAAAGTACCAGCTAGTTGACTTAATTAATAAATTAAATATAAGTCATAAAATATTTGGGCATCCAGCTTGACTCAAAGTTAAATTTTAAAGGTCACACCTCCATCACGAAAAACAAAGTCATAGCATGGGCAAAGTATTTTAGGTCCTTAACCTTTAAAAATGAAGGAATCAACATAAAAACAGCAGCAAAAATCTACAAATCGACCTGTAGACCAGTGCTGGAATATGCGCATGTGTTGTTATGTAATGCTAGACCATCTGTCCTCAAAAGTCTAAGTGTAGCTGACAGATCACCCTTAAGAGCAATAACAAAGATGCGCCATCCAGAAAACCCACTGCACAATCCCAGCAACCAACTCCTTTATCAGAAAACTGAAATACAGCCTATTTAACAAATATTAATGGACCTGACACAAAAGATTGCAGCCAAGCCAAAGAATAGAGAGCTAATTGAAGATTTGTGTTTAATCAGAAATACCAGAGACTCTAGATTTAAATTTCCTGAGAGAACAATATTTGAGGTTTTAATAGACTATAACAACTAAATGCTCACTATTATGATTTTTTTTTCCATAAGATTGTCATTTTTATATTTAGTAATTTTTTTTTCTGTTAAATAGAGTATATTATTTTTAATTTCAAAAGGTGATATAAATTGTATCAAATAATAACTGTAAATTTACTGTGGCTGAAGGACTTCAGTCTAAGGCCATTTGGGAAACCAATAAATAACATATAATAATAATAAAATAATGTAAAAAAAGCAATGGTGCAGTTTGCTGGGCGAGGCTCTAGCCGAGTCTAGCAAATACAAAGAGTCCAAAATATGATTTTCCTATAAGTTGCACAAACTATTTTTTCTCTGAACCAAATAATTCTTTAATTTTCGTTTTAGGTAACACACAATATTCTTTTTTTTAGTTTAATAAATATAAACCTTATAATTATTTCATCTCGGTATATTACAGTAGTTTGGTATAATATGTAGAATTTCATCCGCTCAGAGAAAAATAGCTTTAAAGGAAATTTTGTTCTATTTTTCTAAACAAATTATTTAATTTGTTTTTTGGTAAAACGGCACATATCACAAAAAAATTAAACATTGATAATAACAGCACATATCAAAAAATTAAACATTGTTAATAAAAAATCTTCTTAAAAAAATAATATACTGAATCTCTTCCAATTTGCTTTTCAAGATAGTTGTGATACGGGTGATGCGGTATTTTCCTTTCTTGACACGTCTATATCTACGTTTAAATGACAGAGAGGTAGCCGCGGCGGTTTTTTGTGACCTGTCTAAAGCCTTTGACTGTGTTGACCACGAAATTCTGCTGCGGAAACTTGAGATGTATGGTTTCAGGGGTAATTCTCTTTCTTGGTTCAGGTCATATTTAAGTGGACGAACCCAAAAGGTTAGCATTTATGGTTCTGAATCAGATGAACTAGTTGTCACTGCTGGTGTTCCTCAGGGTTCTGTACCTGGGGCCTATATTATTTCTACTATATATAAATGATATAGCATTTTTAAATGTAAGAGGACGCTTCACATTATTTGCAGATGACACTACCATTTTGTGGCACAATAGCAGTAGCCATGAATTAAATAAAATTATCAGCGAGGACCTTGAAAGGGTAAAATTGTGGTGTGACGCTAACCGATTGTCATTTAATATATCTAAGACTAATATACTGCATTTTAATGGTGCCATGGCTGATGTTTGCATTGACAACAGTGTAATTGTAAACTGTCCCGAAGTAAAATTTCTAGGAATATACATCGACAATAAATTAAATTTTAAGCAACACATTTTTAATCTTTCTAAAAAATTAGCATCTGGGTGCTTTGTTGTAAGAGTGGTTTCTCGCGAATTAAATATCAATGTTGCAAGGTTGGTATATTTCTCTCTTATAGAGTCCCACCTAAGGTATGGAATAGCTTTTGGGGAAACTGCAGCCAGTACTTGATCAACTCTATTTTTGTGCTACAGAAGCGAGCTTTACGAAACATGTGTAGAGCTAGTCCTAGAGAGTCCTGTAAACCTTTATTTGTAAAGCATCGAATATTAACTTTAACTTCATTATTTATACTAGAGACGGTTTTATTAATGTATAAAAAATTTGGAGCCTCAACAGATGCAGTTCATTCTTATAATACTCGTCAGGTGGGAGTATTGCCTTTACCAATCCCACGCTCGAGTTTAATCAAATCATCCCTCTTTTATGATTCAAAGAAAATATTTAATCATCTGCCAATGGCTATAAGAATATTAAAGCCAATAAATAAATTTAAAAGGGAGGTTAAGTCGATATTACTGAACAGGGCATATTATTCTTTGGCTGAGTATTTTAGCGACCGTCTGTAGGTATCAAAAAGTATTAGTCTTATATTAAGTTCAATTTAGCTAATTTTTTTAGATTTTTTTTGTATTTTTTTTTTAAATTATATCTATTATGATTTATTTTAAACTTTTCTTGACAGAAGCTGGATTTTATGTTCTTGGTTGCTATTTAATGTTTTATATCTGTATTTATTTTAAATTGTTCGTCATTGCTAATGTTTGTTTTATATTTTATTAATTCATTTGACTTGTTGTATCGCCATGTTGAATTTTGTTTATAGCTTTTTTACTTTATTTTTGTTTTTATTTTAATATTGGTCTGTTTTTAAAAAAAGTGGATTGTAGTTTAGTATAATTATTTTCTGTATGGACTTGTAACTTATTGTAATTTATTATTAAACATATTTTATTTATATAGGATTACAAATACTTTATATTAGCTTTGTCAATGTCATCTTAGACAATAAAGCATGTTTTGAATTTGAATTTGAATCAGATGCTCATTAAATCAAATTTACAAGTTTCACCTTTTTTATAGCTAACCACAAGCGCATTCTGGGATTTTCATTTTTTCTTATCTTAAAAGTGTGAAATGGGACCTGATAAGGACCCACACCAAATTTATACCAGATGCTATTGGCCTAAAAAGGAACACTATAGAAAAAGCATTGATTTTTAGAATTTGCGAAAAAAAAGGTGATTTTTTTTGGTTAGTTCTGTTCAGTTCTTTAGCAAAATTTACCTTTCGAGACAAATAGTTTCTAGTATATATTTGGTGTGGATACCATGTCTCAGTTTTTAGATAAAATAATCTGAAAATTATAGATACGCCCTAGTTGACCAGTATACAATAATATAATATATATAACAATAAGAATAGTTATTTCATCTCATCTTTGGACCAAAAAATATTAAAGTTATTTTCACAAAACTTATGAAACAAAAACATTTTTAAAACATTTTTTCAGTACCTACTATTACTAAATTGTCTCATAACTATCTACAGTATGTCCACAGATGGCCTTTACAACAGGACAAATGGATCAAAAATTTAAATGTTCAAGAAAGTCGTGTATAGCAACTGCTTTTGCCACACACGATTCATGTTGAAAAATTTGCTTTGTTTTGTACAAGAATTCCAAAAACTACAAAAATGTAAAAATGGACTACAACAAAACTACCTTTATTTTAACTAATATAGCAAAATGTTAAATTAACAATGTTTTTGGAATTAAATGAAGATCCAATATCTTAAATTTACATAAAATATTTTTTTTGGTATTATGTTTTAATCATGTTTTAAACCTATTTTACCTAATTTAACTGGTTTTACATTTTGGCGCCGCCAAAGCTACTGTGATTGAAAGTGAAGCTTTACAATTTTATGGAAAAATGGGTAAAATAAATAGAAAAATGGGTTTTTAGGAGGTGGATCTCAAATAATAAGTGCCAATTTAGCCAAAAACTCAAAGTAGTTAAGTAAATTTAGGTTAGTTTCCTATTCAAGTCTGATGATGAGTATCATCGAGTTTGTAATTAATTTTCAAAAATATATATATTATGGTAATACTAAACCCAGGTCTGTTTATTTTGATGCTGGTTTGCTGGCTGGTATGCTATTAACTACGCTCATCAGCATACTGCTTACTTATGATCTAGGAGATAAACAGAAGACATTTTCTGCTGTTTTTAAATTTTAATAAGTTAAATTAAAGAGTGTGTTTTCTGTAGTTATAGAATTAGAAAGATAAAACCAGATGTAAAACATATTTTTTACTATTTTAATCAGTGAAAAATATACTAATTTATCAGATCTAGTTTCAAGTGCATGCTTAAATGTTATAATCCAAGTAACAGGTAAAAACACGTGCAAATAAATTAATAAAGCAAACAAAAATTGGTATTTAGCTATTTAGACAAATGTTAGTTTACACACTAAAATGGTTAGAAGAAAATATAGAGATTTGGGCACCTATTTCGATTGAGAAACATTTGTTGAGTACAATAATCTTCAGCATATAAACTGCGGACTTTTAATTTACCCTAAAAATAAAATATTTTTTTAGAAAAACAAACCTTTTTACCACGATTTTCGTTCTTCCACGAGCAGGATATTTTTAATGAAATGCAGTTTATCACTGTTACAAAACACAAAAAGCGAATACTATTATTTTTTCTAAAATGGCTTGTTTTTATACAAAGTTAATTTACAGTAATATTTGCCGAACGTACTTGTATTTTACAATTTATTTGGTTTCTAAATTTATCTTTACTCACGAAAGGTATAATTGACTTTTTATTCGGGACCGGGACTGCCGGGACTGGATTGCTGTTTGAAAACCGGAAAAATAAGATAAAAATTTTACTCTCGTTGCGTTTTTAAAGCATAAACCTTACTAGAGGTAGCCTTGTCGCTTGGCTGTGTAAAATAACGTGCTAGAAAGGAAAAAGAATACCCCAGGTTCTTTATCACGCCGTTTGCTGATTAGCCAGAAGGAAAAATTCAACTTTTCTCTCTACCAATAGTTTTTCCTCTCTGATCAATTAACACGTAATGTACCTCACTAGTTCCCAACGGTTTTCACTCTAAGATTTGAGCCGTAACAGCATTAGCAACGAATACTTCGGAGTAATCGTTGGTATTAGCCTCCATTTCTCTGGTATTAGCCTCAAGCTTCAAAATTTTACACAAAAGAAGAAAATAATGTTTTGTGCATATAACCTTAAATCTAAAATATTTTGAGATTTTCTATGGTGTTTTTAAACTTCATATTTATATCAATCATATCTTAAACTTTAAGATAATAGAAGTATACACAAATATTTAGCGCACTTTCTTGGGACTTGCAACAGGGCAAACCTTAAGAGGTGACGAACTTTCAAATAAATCAGCCATAAGTTGTTTTTTAAAATGCCAAAGGTTCGAAGAAGTAAAAAGCTCCACCAGAAGGTTGGGAACTTATTGAACCTACACTTGATGAACTGGAGCAAAAAATGAGAGAGGGTAAATATTTACTGTATTTCTAATATTTCCACAAGATTTTTCGGTAATTTTCTTGAAACCCGTGGCAACTCCCATTTTGATGAAATTTCGTATACGGGGGTTTTTGGGGCGCTGATCACGAATCTGAAAGAATATTATGGCGGAAACGTTTTGTTCTCAAAAGACTTAAATTTTAAATTAATTCTATTTCTACTATATTTCCCCTTTTTTGCACATAATTCTTGATTTAAAGCTAAAATGTCACACAATATTTCATTTTCACCTTTTAAATCCTCGTTTTTCTACGTTTCCTAAATTAGTTTTGCATTAAATTGCATTTGATAAAGCCGCAACCATAGATACACATAGGGCTTCAAAGCAAAGCTATTCCATTTAATGCAAGTTTGCATTGTAAAATATGTAGAAAAACGGGGTTTCAAAGGGTGAAAATCAAATATTGTGTGACACTTTAGCTTTAAATCAAGAATTATGTGCAAAAAAAAGAGGAATATACTAAAAATAGGATTAGTTAAAATTTTAAGTCTGATGATGAATATCTCGAAAACAAAATGTTTTCGCCAAAAATTCTTCAGCGCCCCAAAAACCCCCATATGCTAAATTTCATCAAAATCAGAGTGGTTTCTAGAAAATTACTGATTTCTCAATATTAAACAAGCTGGAGGATGTAGGCATTAGGGTTCCCGAGGTTTGGTTCAGGATTTTGGGTCCATATTTTAAGTACGACACTGCATTCAACATTAAAAATTATAAAACTTTTGTCTCTAAAGTTTGTTTCCATCTCTATAAATGTCCGAGTAATAAGACCTAATAAAAATCAACAAATCTTAAAAATCACCCTCTATCTTCAAAATCAATCAAGTTATGGTGGATCTAATGGCACTATTAAACTAAACACAAAAAAAGAGAACCGTACACATTATTATTATTCACAAACTTTATTAGGCACTTGGCCCGAAGTCTTCCTGCCATATAAACAATTTACAGTGTTTTTATATTTACATTTATACTACTATAAGGTAAAATACCCAAATATTGACAGTGGACTAAAGATTGACACTTATGTGCAATATACAGTATATTAACAAATTTTCAATGTTTATAGAGTACATATAATTAGAAAATAAAAGCTAGTGCTATCTGCATTGAGCGTTAAAAACCCCATATTTATAGGTTAATTTATTTCCATATTTCACATTTTTAAGTTGGTGCTTACATGTGTCTTGACCTGTTTCTACTAATTCTAAAGATTTTTGTTAAGAAATGAATTAGGTTTGGTGCTTCATAGCTAAGGTAAGAGCATAGACTGATTTGTTTTTTTAAACTGTAGCATGCTTAAACTTTAAAACTTTAGTTTTTTAATAGAATTACGCCATAAATCGTTTATTGTTATGATATTGGGGGATGTCAACCACTGGTACCTAAAAAGTAGAAAGTTTTAAAGATTGACACCGGGTGTCAACTTTTGACTCTATGGAGGTTTTTTCATGTTTTGCTGTTTTTTTCTCCCTCATTTACACTAGTTTTTCCATTTCTAGGAATACAAGTTTTAGTAAATTTGTTCAATCAGAACTATTGGATGACACCCCCTGTCAACTTTTGGTATTGTAATGTCAACCATTAGATCTTTTTAGATTTGCATTTATCAATTTTCAGAATTATTGGATTTATCGAAAATGGCCCAAAAAAACGCCATTTGCTAAAATACTCACCTAAAGATATGGAAGCAGCCTTAGAACAGAAAAGAGACAAAAGAAAAAGAAATGCTAGAAAACGTCAAACAAGAAAAAATGGTATAAAGAAGAAAAAAACAAGAAGAAACCCAAATCGCACAAACTTTCCACTGGGCAATCCCCCATACAAGTAAAGCATGGGTCTCGCGATGCTTTATGTCCGCTCCACAGCTTAACCACTGTTTGGTTGTGTAGCCCAGCTCTGCAGCCAGGTCAAGAAATAGTGTGGACGCATGCGCTTCACTTATATGGGGGATTGCTCAATGGAAAGTTTGTGCTGTTTGGGAATAAAATGAATTCGAAGAAAATGAGTGATATCACGTCTGATTCTGACACAACGGAAGAATGGCAAGCTTTTGATACTGATGATAAAATAAGTTCTTCAGAAATTCTACAATATGATCAGGTCATGACCGAATCACTGACCAAACAAGAAGCAGAAAGCTTTAGAAAAAATTATTATGTCCTGGTAACATTTCCTGGAAAAAAGAGTTTCCCCAAATTAAAATTGCTGGCCATCGTTTTAAGTACCAATTCAATAAAGAATTGAATGTCGATGGATAGTTACTTTTTACCAGTTCTAGGAAATTGTATCTGTAATTTAGCTATTTAGTAATTATTTCGTTTTATTATGTTTTTCAAAAATTCCTTTTCTTAAGTATTATATATACTAGTATTTAATTATCATTTCTGTATAATTTAAGTTAGCTAAGATAATTTAGTTTTTAATTTTAATGTTATTTACAGATGTGTCAACTATTGGATTTAAATATGTCAATAAATGGGTATTTTAAGTTCATGTACAGATCTTTACTTTTTAATTTTATCATGGCATTTTCGGAACTATAGAAAACAAAAGTGTTTTTAAAATACACTGATTTATATTAATTTAACTATTAAATATTAATTATTATAAAAGAAGTGCAGCAAAATATTTAATTGTCAATCTTTAGTCCAAAGGCCTGTCCATCTTTAGAGCTCTGACTTTTTGGCATGTCAATCTTTAGTGGAAAATCCCGGTCTTAAAGATTTGGGTATATTTTTTAAAGATAGCTTGCTAGATAATTTTGAAACATATACATTATAAAGTGATAAGCAAGTTAACTTTTTCATACCAGAAGAACCATTAAAAATACAAAAATTTGTAAAAAAAAAATTAACATGAAATTTTTCTCTTAATGTGTCAACCTTTGGGTGTTTTACCTTACTACATACATATACAAAAGGTAATTAATCATAATAATTAAAACATATCCTTAATTTAAACAATATTCACCTAAATTTAATTTTGTAATTCTAAAAGGGTTTCATATAGGGTTTGTAAAGGGTATTTACATTTTGGACGGATAATAGGGTTCCTGGTATGAATAAGAGGATTAATAGTATTGAGGTTTGAACGTTTATTAACAAATTTTATGTTTAGGGTCTGAAGGCGATCTAAAATAGGTAAAATTTGGGTTTGTTGGTACTGAAGGATTAAACAGAGGATTTGTAGGGTGTCTCATTTTTGTTACTGTCCTTAGGCTGGTTCTTTCACCAATCTCAATGTTGTAGAGAGCTTGTCTGCGGGCATTACATAGAAGTACATGGCCATATTCAATTATCGGTCTACATATCATAGTGTATATTCGGGTTGCAGTCTGAATATTGATTCCCTGGTCTTTGTAAGTTAGTGATCGAAAATGTTTTGCTCGGGAGAGCACTTTCTTCTTGACATCTTGTGTGTGTAATTTAAAATTCAGTTTTTGGTCCAATATTATTTCCAAATATTTGCATGAGTTAGTGGGATGTAAAACATGATTGAACATTGTGACTGTAGGAGATGCATTAGAGATTTTGTGATGGAATATCATGAAATTAGATTTTTGTGGGTTTGGCTTAATGCGCCACTTTTGCATCCAGTGACAAGTGGTGTTACACAGATTTTGAATGTTAGCTACAGTCCTTTTTAGTGTATTATCATGGGAAATAATGGTGGTGTCATCAGCAAATTGAAGTATATATGAATTTGGGTTAATGAAATTTGGATTTGCAAAACTGTGATTGTACAGGTCGTGGCAAAAGATGTTGGTAAGAAGTGATGATAGTGGAGAGCCCTGAGGTAGTCCTTGTTCAGGTATGAAACTTTCGGAATAAGAGTTGTTTACACGAGTTCTTAGCTTCCAGTTTGAAAGGTAGTTTTTAAGAGATATATTAGATATTTGGGACAGTTGAGTTTGTTTAGTTTGTAAAGCAACCCATTATGCCAAGTACTATCAAAGGCTTTATGTATGTCTAAGAAAAAAGCAGCTGAATATTTATTTTCTTTATAAGATGTTTGGACATTTGAAGTGAGTACTGTTAAAGGATGAATGGTGGATACTGCATTCTTGAAGCCAAATTGGTAACATGGTATGTTGTGACCCAATAAAGAATTCAGTCTGTTTTTTAATATCACTTCAAAATGTTTTCCTATTACCGAGAGCAGTGTAATGGGGCGATAATTAGATGCTATAGCAGCGTCTGTATTTGGTTTGGAAATAGTTATTATAGCCCTCTTTCCATTCTAAAGGAAAATATGAAGATTTTAGACAAAAATTAAATATGGAATTCCATGAGTCAGCCAATTTAATTCTGTTTGTATTTTCAGGTGTAGATAAATAAAAAACATGTTTATATTTTTTTCTTAGCGTGTTTTGCATGTTTTGAGAGATTGGAATGTTGGGTTTATTAAGTGTATTTTTTTGTGTACTACTACCTGCTTGAAGTGAATTTGTTTTTGCTGGTTTAGTTTGAATGTTATCTCCAATAATTATGCTGTTGATTTGTTCTTTTGAGTAGTTGTTGGAATTTGTGTTTAATCGATTTTTCTTGCGTTTTTATGATTTCGTGGTGAATAAAATTCTTTTGAACTGGTGGAACCTCCGTCGCTTTTTGACGCCATTATTAAGATGGTAAAAAAATACAAAAAAAAAACTATTAGCTCCGAAATACGAACTTGTTTACTGTTTGAAAGCCCAGACAAGACTGCCGTACACATATTTTAGTTTTTTTGTATTTCTTACCATTTAGCCAATACCCTATAATTCGAGCTATAATTACAACCAAAAAATCCACCCTGTACTCTATGCACTAAATTAAAAAAAAAAAAATTAAGTAAGCAAAGCCACGTCTCGAAAGTACTTTTATCTCCTCTGGGACGTTATTAAATTTTAAAGAAAAATGTGTTTTAAGAATAAGGGAACCATGTCAAAGAACACATACCCGATGCGCGGTCCGCCAGTTGGTGACCCCTGGTGTATATGATAGGCTTTTTTTTACCCGAGCTCAAAAACCAGGGTAGGACCATATCATTTTCATAATATTTCCAAACGCAGTGTTTTAAACCAAATCCAACAATGTAAAACACTGCGACACTTTATTATCTTTTAAGAAACAACATTTATTATGTAGGTAAATGATCTTTTGATACTGAATGGCGTACGTCGGAATTTATCGTAGTTACCATTAAAACAAACTAATTGAATATGTTGTTAAAACAATAATTGTTAGCGATTATTGGTTGTGTTCCGTTAAAAGTATTAAACATAAAAAGATTAGTTTTCGCAATAAAGAATTATTCTAATACCAAACCGAAAAACAAAAAATATACAAGGTGTCCAATGAATCAAAAGTTTCAGTCATTTCCGGTGAAACCGGAAATCGTAAGAACCTATCATATACACCTAAAAATGATCCGTTTCGTCAGTATCAATAAAGAAATCTCGTCGGCACCCAGTATACAAAAATTAAAACGTCCATATTTTTTGATCGTTATGCAAATATAATTTTTTAATCCTTAAAGTGCGTCCAATCAGGCTTTTGGTTTTTCACATTTTTTTAAAGATAGAAGTTTAAACTTTAGACAATATATTATGTCTGTCATATACAGTATCTCATACTGTAGTATATTTAAATTTAAAATCCAAAAATAGTTTTAGAACAAGGAAACACTGGCGAATAATATTTATGCAAACTTTGAAACGCCTTCCCTGACCGTTTTGCAAATAAAAATATTTGTTTGTAGTTGTTGTTTGTGTTTCCACTTTTATTAATGCTCTAAATTCAAGTCACCCTTTGGTTGGTACAAAATTTTTAGTTTAGGAGTTAATATACTAGGTATTTTATAATTTTTAACGTGTATCACTATAAATTCCTTTATTCTTATAAATCTTCTGCTAAATTTCTGTAAAACTTATGTTTGATTTAGTAAAAAGTTGATAGGTTTTAGTTAGTTCTGGTTAAGTGGTAAAGTGGCCAAACCGACACTTAGGCCGTTTTTCCACAGGTCACTTTCTGAAGTTGATATGGGCCACAAAAAGTGGTAATGCTAAAATTTTACTCCTTTGTACACGGGCGTTTTGACAACCACAATTAAACTTCTGTCGCCGTCAGTCGCCGATTCTTTTTGAAGTTGGTATGGGCCACAAAAAGTGGTTCGATAGTAGCCGATCCGACCACAAAAAGTAGTTCGTCTAGCCGCTGCATTTGTTTTATAGTCAGTGGATGGGATCGGCGGCTGACGGTGACAGAAGTTTAATTGTGGTTGTCAAAACGCCAGTGTAAAATGAAGTAAGGCCGTGTTTCCACGGGCCACTTTTTATAGTTGATATGGACTAAAAAAGTGGTTGGTATGTGGTCTACTATCGTCGTCTATGTTAAAATTTTACTCCTTTTACACGGGCGTTTTGACAACCACAATTTAACTTCTTTCGCCGTCAGTCGCCGATCCTTTTGTGGCCCATATCAACTTCAAAAAGTGGCCCGTGGAAACACGGCCTAAAATTTTAGCATTATTGAAAACGGACTACAAGCTGGCGACAGTAGACCACACCAATCACTCTTTGTGGCCCATATCAACTTCAAAAGTGGCCTGTGGAAACACGGCCTAAGGCTGTGTTTCCAAGGGCCACTTTTGAAGTCGTTATGGGCCACAAAAAGTGGTTCGATAGTAGCTAATTCGACTACAAAAAGTAGTTCATCCAGCCGCATTTTGCAGTCGTGCTAGCGCTGCACTTGTTTTGTAGTTAGTCGACGGGATCGGCGACTGACGGCAACAGAATTAACTGTAGTTTATTGGTCATCAGTAAAAATTCCAGAACTTTTTGTTTATTTCGGCACTATACAAAAGATAAGGCCAAGTAAAATTGCAAAAGAAATTAAGAAACCTAATTTTATACAGTGTGTCTGCCCAAGTTGTCTACATATGGGAAACTTTTTATAATTAATTTTACGAAAAAAAGTTATTCTTTATAAAAAGTTCTGTATGGTCTTTTAAAATATTCTATTTTATTTACGAAACTTACGAGTGCATATGTATGTTAATAGAAAAACGTTTTATTTTGACCTAGAAAATACGACTTGAAAATATTTGTAGTGATTGCAGGTTGAAAGGTGATGCAAAATTGACCACAGATCGGTGTTCAGGTAGTAAAAATACAAGTTTGTCATATCACATCACAGGGTCTGGTACTTACTTTTATAACGCGGGGTTATATTGTAATAACCATTTATTTGTTGTGTTTAAAAAGATCTTTAAAAGAGCTTTAAGAAAATACGACACTAAGTACATCTTACTTCATTACTTTTGGAAATATGGCCATCCAAATGAGACATTCAGACATGTGATACATATGTATTTTTACGTCCTGAATACGAATCTGTGGTTTTGTTCCAGCACCCACCAGTTTTCATAAAATTGCAAAAAAAAAAAACATTAACAAAATGTGTTTCTTTCAGCTGAAACTGAGTCGCATGAAGGAAAACGTAAGAACGAATCTCTTTGGCCAATATTTAAAATACACCATCAAAAATCAAGATATATCTACGATTTATTTTATAGAAGAAAAGCAATATCTCGTGAACTGTACGAGTACTGTTTAAATGAAAATATTGCCGACAAAAATCTAATAGCGAAATGGAAAAAGCAGGGCTACGAAAATTTATGTTGTTTGAGGTGCATTCAGACCAGAGATACAAATTTTGGCACCAATTGCATTTGCAGGGTGCCAAAGGGTAAATTGGAAGAGGTAAGTGTTTTTAACAATTTGCCGCTTTTTTTATCTTTGTGACAGCCCACGATGGCTTATGACTAAGTGCCAGAGTGGGTGTTGGCTTATTAGGTGTTTAGCTCATCTTTTCTCTGTTCCATTAACGCTGAGAGACTCTATTCAATGGCCTACTGAGGAGACAAGCTTGCTGAGAAAATACAAAAAATTAGTTAGTTCTGTTCTAATAGTTGCAAAAATTAACCTAGAACCTAGACTATTTTTGGATAACTTCTAAAAAAATAATTGATATGTTTTAAAATAATTTTTCTACGACTGTTTAAAAATGTATACATTATTAATTTGATTTTAAACAGGTAATATTACTCATTACCCACAGCCGTCATAAGGTACTTTTGCCGTCATAAGGTGCTTTAAATGTGTATAAATACGATAATTTGTATATGTTTTTTCGTTTTATAAATATGAGTATACAAGTATTTAAAAGGTATGTAAAATCAACTAATAATAAAACCAATCACATTCAATAAAAAAATTGCTGTAGGCTATAATGTTGCATATTATGTCATGGCTGACAAATAATATGTCAGAAATCAGAACATTAAATTTATTGTTTGTATTAATTAAAGCCACAAGAAAGATGTTTTAAAATGTTTTCCAGTGATATTTCAATAGTGGTAGAAAAAGTATAGTATGCGACTTACACAAAATACTCACTTCCCTCTCGTATGGCTTACAGCACGCTGCAAAAGTCTTACTCATGTGAAATGAGTAACATTCCGTGCTCATCCCATAATATACTATTATCTGGTACTTGCCAAGAAATTTTAAATAAATCTTATATTCTTTAACGGGTTAACAATGATTTTTATTAAGTTTAATTCTTAATTTAAAAAAAAAATGTGTTTTTTATGTCTACAGAATTAAATAATAATGTAATTTTATAAACATATTTTTTGGTACATTATTGCAGTGGATTCATGATTAAAATGTAATTAAAAAAATATATATAAATTACATACCTACAGTGTGTCCAAGATTAGGTGTTATTAAGAGGACAAATTGACCAAACATTTTTGAATTTTAAACTGGCATTTTGGAAAAACTGGTCGCATGATCCAAAACTAAGAATTACAAAATTTTACTTAGTAATATACAGGGTAAGTTATAATTAAAGATATAAAAAATGCCCAAGATTAAATTACTTTTATTTTTCAAAACATAACAAAAGTGTATAAGTAAATGTTGTAGGGAATCAAATTTTATGTCAAACTTTAGAGTTAAAAGATTAAAGTAAAAAAATATTTTTGTAATTTATTTTACTTTACGCATTAAAACTAAATTACTGGTTAAGATGTGGCAAAATTTAAAAGAAAATTAAAATATTTTAAAGATTTTTTAAAATACGCTCCATTATGTCAAGTATGTATGTAGGTGTTAATGCGTAACATGTAAAAAATGAACAAAACATTTATTTTTCTTTAAAGCTGTAACTTTTGTATTTTTACATAAAATTTAATTAACTACAACATTTACCTATATAATTTTGTTCTATTTTTGAAAATAAAAGTACTTTTGGCCATTCTTCAAAAAACGTCGTATTTCCTAGTTTTGGACCATGCGACCAGTTTTCCAGAGATACCGATTTAAAATTTAAAAATTTGTGGTCTATTTGTCCTCTTGAAACACCTTTTTGGGACACTCTGTATATGCACTGTATGTCCACTAATTACCAAACATCATATATTCAAAACTTGATAGCAAGGAAGATTCAGAATGTCAAAGTAAACAAAATATTGGTAATTTATTTCAATAATTTTTGATATGTTTTAAATATTTTAATATAACTGTGTCCAGTGGTTTTTTGACATAACAAATTTAGATATTAGATGTTAATTTTTGTGTGTGTACTGGTGAGCGCCACCTAAACTATCCTAAATTTCTCTAAAACGTTGCAACTCTTTATGTACCATCTGATAATGCTATGTTTTCTATATAAAAAAGGTACTGTTTGTAAGCAGTGTTGAATTCAAACATTTTTGACCTGGGGGCTAAATGTCTCCTGGGGGTCCGTAAGTGATATAATTAAAATTCTTACTTCCAAAAAAAAGGTCTTTAGGTAAAAAAAGACCAGTAGGTTAACGCTTTTCTTGAAGATTTTATGTATCTATATAACAAATTCAGTATTTTAGATGCATATACTTAAAAATTTTATTCGCACTTTTTATATATTTAAATTAAATGTCTCCGGGAGAGATTTTTTTTGCTCCGGGGAGGCTTCCCCCGGACCACCCCTGAATGGAACGCTGTTTGTAAAAATTGCTCTGACTAACCGTTTTCGAAATATTTATGTTTAGGTTGTTTAGTGGATTCAAGATATACATTTAAATTAGCTATAACCACAACTGCTTAGATTGTATAAACGTGTGAACTGATAATTTAATGCTTATCAATATCATTTTTAATTGTAATAAGCAATTTAAACAAAAAATACACTCATCCATTTGTTAACTCGACAATTATCGCTTGATTACAGCGATTATTGCATAGTAGAAATCAAAAATTTCACTGTCATGTTTTTAATTGTTGAATTTGACAACCAAATTCTAACAGCAGTTTTGTTTATTTACTATGTCAGTTTGGCATTTCATCAATTTTGTAAACATTTTTGTATAAAAATGTCTCGTTTTGTCACTGAATCTGTAGAGTTGTTTATTATTATTCCTTTATTTGATGGTTTCACTTTCTTCGAGTAATTTTCTCCTTAAACTACAGAACTGCATCATAATAATCAGATAGTTTAGCTTTCAAGTGTATTGCCGTTTAAAAACTGCTCTCGTTCATTTTCACATTTTGGTGAAAGAGCCCACCTCCATCGGACTCGGGTACTTTCGCCAAAATATGAAAAATGAATTCTAGTAGTTTTTAGGCAATACGCTTTCAATATCGATAATTTTGATGCACTTGTGTAATTACCCCCAAAAATTGTATACCTGTTGTTTAAAGCCAATAAAATTTCGTGATTTTTACAAGTTGCTATGCCGAAAACCTGAATTTTTCGAAAAAATTTCATTCACGAGACCTAGCTGCAAAATTAATAGGTGATAATTTCCCTGGCTGGACAGCTGTTAAAAGGTTAAAATAAAAATCACAATTGATTTCCTATAGTCTTCTGAGTTTTTCCTTTTCATATTAAATCCCCAGTCCTCTAAAATTTTAGCAAACTCTACTACAGATGTTACCTTAGCTTGTATTAATTTTTTACTATCTTGGCCGGAGCCCAACATTTCTTTTTATTTTGATCAAAAATAAAATTTTACCAGGTACGCCTTTCAAACTTGACAAATAAACCGGTAAAAAAATAATGTCTGTCAAAACTTGTATTTTCTTTTTTAAAATAATTTTTAGTATAAAATTTTCTTACCGAATCTCCCGCGACCTTAAATTAATCTCCGTGATTTGTTTCTCGGTCGCGAATTTTATTAAGAAATTTTTTAAAAATTGGCACCTTAAAAAAATTTCGGAAATAATTCATGTTCTAGGGAGATTATAGGTGAAGATATCTCCGAAACGGTTACTCTTAGTGATTTCTTCGAAATATGCTATTTTTGTGTAGAAAACACAGGAGAGTTTTACTCAAATAGTACATACAGAGTAGCGCAAAAAGTTACGACGTTTTAGAGAAATACCAGGTAGTGTAGGTTATGGCCACTAGTTAACACTTCAAAATTAATATTATATCTGTATTTCTCATATCTCTCATAAAAGCTTCTAGACACCCTTTATCTGGCTTATATCATAAGAGCCAGAGTAGGGCTATCTGTATGTATTTGACTAGACCTGTGTTTTTGTGCAGTGAGGCACCTATACCTACCATACATGAAATAAGGAGTCACTAAGCCTCTTTCGGCGCTCCGGTAGGATAGCTGTTGATTTTCGGCAAATTTTAAATCTATCTGACAAAGTCTGCCGTTTGACAATTTGAAAACACAGTCCATTTATTCAATGGTCTTCATTAAAAAGCTTTTATAAAGATCTTTTTATTAGTGATAATATACAGGGTAGAACAAAAGTATACAGGGTGAGTCAGAAATCTGAAAAAGCTCATTTACTTGTTCTCCATAAAACTTTTTTAATTTTCTTTTTTGTAGGTATATAGCCAGGCATAAACTTAACATTTTTAATATATTTTGATGTATACAGGGTTGCTCACAAAAGCGTGACGGTATAATGGTATATTTTTTTGTAATGGAGCACACTGTATTTTATATTTTTGTTTTCACTTTTTCTCCTTCACTTTTGTTATGGATTATACAGGGTGTTCCGAAATTCATACATCAAATTTTAAGGGCATATTCTACGTCGAAAATATGCCCTAGTTTTCTATATAAACATATGTCCGGAAACGCATTCTTTTAGAGATACAGGGTGTTAAAGTTCCAGCAAAATACTTTTCATTGTCAATTATGGATAAAACATACCACTGGCGTCCGTACCATATCTGTATGAACTTCAAGAAAAAAAAGTATGCCACTGCTTTTTCCTAATATAAAAATTATTTTTAAAATCCCCATTAAATTTGAAACAAATTTGATCTTTAGACTTTTTCCCGAACGATGCACAGTTTTTAAACAAAAAACTAAAAACCACTTTAATGCATGACGAATTTGTTAATAAAAACTTCACAAAAAAAAATGGAAATTTTAGGTTTTAATTGTTTACCATTTTTGTCAGTAGTTCAGCATATTCGTCATGCATCCAAGTAGATTTTAAGAGTCAAATTTGTTCCAAATTCAATGGGGATTTTAAAAATAATTTTTACTTTAGAAAAAAGCAGTGGCGCACCATGTTTTTCTTGAAAAATAGTCCACACAAATATGGTACGGACGTCACTGGTGTTTTTTTATATTTTACATAAAAGATATGTCTTTTGCTGCTGTTAGGCAATGTACAAAATACCAATTAAATATCTAGAGCGGTTTAAAAATTTGTTTTTTTTTCTTTGAACTTTAACACCCTGTATCTCTAAAAGAAAGCGTTTTCGGGCATATGTTTATATAAAATAGTAAGGCTTATTTTCAACGTAGAATATGCCATTGAAATTTATTGCATGAATTTCAGAATACCCTGTATAAAGTTAAACCTTCAAATTTAGAAAATATTGTAGTTTCTTTTGAAAAAATAAAAACATATATTATTTTCATATTTGTACATTTTATTAATAAAATGTATTTTGATTATACAATGTGTCGAACACACAGTGGTAGAATCTAAATAGGAATTTAACAAAAATATAAAATACAGGGTGATCCATTTTAAAAACAACTTTATACCGTCACGCAACCCTGTATACACCAAAATATATTCAGAATGAGAAGTTTATGCCTGGCTATATACCTACAGAAGTAGAAATGAAAAAGTTTTATGTATAAAAAGTAAATAAGCTTTTCCAGACTTCTGACTCACCCTGTAAATTTTTTGTCCTACTCTGTATAGTATCACCATTAAACAGATCTTTAAAATAACTTTTAAATGCAGAGTATTAAAGAAATGCACTGTATTTTCAAATTGCCAAACTCAGACGTTGTCAAATACATTAATTTAACGTTTGCCAAAAATCGATACCTGTCTTACCTGAGCGCCGGCAAAGTCTGCCGCGTTGAGCTTCGTTTTTTCATTTCATGTATGATGAAGGTACTTTTTTTTAAATTAAAAAAAACTTAAAAAGTTAACTTTATTAAGTAATATTTGGTATTATACGGCCTTGACTACGCCAATTTCCGATGACGCGGTAAAGCATTTCGACTGGTATTTGGCGAATGACGCAAATAATGTTAACTGTTGCACGAGTTAAATTTTGTATGCTTTTAGACCAAGATCCTTACGTAAAATGTGTTAAGTTGTTGCATATCTTCAGCGAAGCTATTGAGAACGGTGCCGAAGTGATTCGTCAGGATAATCGCGTAAACTCGCAGCTGCTGCCGCTATATTTTGTACACTACGTGCTGGATGTGGTCTATTTGGTCAAGGATTATCCAATAATGAAAATTGGAGTTCAAACTTTTGTAATGGTACAGCGAATTGTCCGCTCGGTAGGCCGATACCTTATGGTATGCACCTGGCACCTGCCCGAAGCGCACTAAACACATTCCTCGGAGAATGATGATTTTCATAATACAGTTGAACAAGTTTGTGCCGGTCTAAATCTTTTCGTGATAACTTGCCAAACAGTACTGTACACAAATACCACGACATCGACAGTGTGAAATTTCGACACTTATATATCCAAAAATACCTACTAGAAAGAGTACCTCTAATAGCCGATTCCCACCTAGGAGTTTTAACTCGGGGTTTTCACCCCGGGTATAAAGTCTTTGACTTTTGACGATTCACACCTGCGAGTTATGGGTAAGGGGTTAAAACTCATGCGTTTCCACCCACCAAATTAGGACTGGTTCTAATTTTCCCCTATGGGTGACGACTTTTGCACCTGGCTCACGGTCTAATATAATCGTTCCTTAAAGTTTTGCAGTGTACTTTTATGTAAATGATGATCACAGTCTAATAAGGTGGGTCATGATTTATTTTAAACACACATTTTTTGTACCTTGCAATACCCCATGTACAAACATATAAAAACTAAATAACTTCAACCGTGTATGTATTAAAAGAAAGCTTAAAATCAAACATGTTTAAAAACATTTTTGTGTATTCTCAGTATTGCTAATTATTATAACGGGTAAATTTAAAAAAAAGGTTTTGATTTAAATAAGCTTTTTTACGTGAAAACCCTGTACATTTTGACAAATTTTACTACAACTAATTCTACATCAAAAATTTATGATATACTATTCATCTATCAACACCATACTTATCAACGGCAAAAAGTAAAATGTCAAGGAATTTGATAGCCTGCATATCACTAGCACCATTTATTTACTTATCAGACAGAAATTCTGGCTAATGTAAACAATAAAAAAATTATTGGACATAAATTTTTGACCAGAACCACTTGACAATACATACGTGTGAAAGCCAAAAACTGAAAATAGAATAAAATATAATCAATTTTTGACCGTTTACATTAGCCAGAATTTCTTTCTGACATAAGTTATCATGCAATAAATGTCAGATGTAAACACACCATTAAGAACACATGATAATTTATATATAGTGCATTATACATTTTTGATGGAAAATTTCATAACGAGTTAAACTTTGTCAAAACCAAGGGCGTTTCATTTAAAAACCAAATATCTGAGATACAAGATATAGTTTTTAAGCTTTTTTGAATCTTGTACAAGGGTCAGGTTATTTCGTGTATAAATAGAGTTGGGACACCCTGTATTCTATATTCACAATACAGATTAATTTAAATCCCGCGGTAAATATTACTTTCCTAATAACACTGTAGATGGCGCCACTGGTCAAAAATTGCTTGTGAGTAGTTAGGATCCTACGTGATGCATCTTTGTAAAGTTGCCTAGGTTAGGAGCATATCCGAGGGATGGCGCGATTAACATTATATCAAGCAAATACACGGCAGTTTCTATTATATATTTGTTTTTATATGTGTACAAAAACTCAGTAGTGGTCCGAATTATGAATACTGCAAACAGACGTTGGCACGCTCCCTTAAACCGGACCGCACGTTAGCAGTCTATACGTCGTAAATGCTGTGAGCATAATTCGGACCGTGGCCAAGGTTTTTAGAGACAAAAGTGGCCTCTTTTCTTTTGACATGTGACGTCAAGGGGTATCCTTTTTCCTGATTCAAATCTACATGGATATGATTTTACGCGTGACCTTGAAAAACCCCGACAATCGGCTGATGGGTGACGACTCATGTCTCACGGGTGAACACCCCTAAGTGGGAATCGGCTTTAAATAATCACCCGATATAGGGGCCTTACTGCACAAAATCTCAGGTCTCGTCAAATACATACAGGTAGCCGTACACTGGCTTTTAGACTTTTATTATTGATTAATTATTATTCGTTAACTCCTAATATTTTCACATAAAGAATGTGTGGTTTCTCTGTATTCCATTAATAAGTGGTGGTATTTGGAAGAAAAACTAAAAGTTTTTAAAAATTTAAATTAAGAAATTTGCAATTGCTTACCTAAACTGTGTTTTTAGTATTAAATTTTGTATTGTTTTAGGGAAGAATAGTTGAATGTGTTCATTGTGGATGTCGTGGATGTTCTGGCTAATATAGAAAAATGGACAGATTATTTAAGTGTAGTTATGTAGGGTGACCCAAATAAACAAAGGTACATTTTATATTGGAAAAATAAGACATTTTTAGGAAATGGTGGCTAGTTTCAAATACATGGATGACAGACCTTCTTGTTTATTACCAAATATTAAAATGTTTATTAAATAAGGTAACAAGTAGGTATAAGACTTCTTTTAATATATTGTGTAGGTAAATAAGATATATTGATTTATTTGTAAATGTTAATGTTCAACAACAAGCACATCTATATAGGGCCAAAACTAACTGAAATAATATATTTCTTATATTTTAAACTGATAGTTCATGTGATTTATTGGATGTCATGGATTTATACCTAAGAAAATCAGTAAAAAGATTTTTTCCCGGAAAAAATTTGACATTGTACCTCTGTTAACAGGTACTAAAATGTGACTTTTCGTAAAATTACTTTTTTCCCGGACATACAAACACGTAAGTAAAGGTAAATATTTAATTTTAGAGTGTTTTATTATACATAACTTACATTTACCCTATATTAGGAGTCCAGTCAGATATTTTTATCTTTGTAATATTCCCAATAACTACTAAACAAACGCTTTTACTTTTAACTTTTTAATTTTAATACGTCAAAATACAAAATTACATTGACAGATTCTAAATAATTTCCTTAAGGGTTTTCAAAATAATGCAAGGTCTAATTGTGTTTCAAATAAACCAGTCGACAAGTTTGAAACTTAAAATTTTACATGATTAATTTTCTGATTTTAATATTGTTTTTTTTAATAATAAGACGCCATTTTTCCCCATCACAGAAAATATAGTGCACAAACGGGAAAAAATTTAGATTTTAGCTTTCGGTTTATTGTATCCTTCCGATTCGCGTCGGGTACCAACAAAACCTCCAACTAAAATCTAGAACTTTTTTCCCTTGTATAATAAATAACTATTATAATATTAATTCTATCTAGTTATACCATTTTTTTCTCAAAAAATATAAAAAATTGATCTCCCGACATAAAAGACCAATTTTGTTTAAAATAATTAGCCTATACTTATCACATGTTAAAATATTTGTAATAACTCTTGTACCGGGAGGTTGGCGTTTATTTCGGTCACCCATATTATATTTGGTTTATCATTAGCAACCTTAATTGAACTATGTAAAAACATCGTTTTAGTTTAATAATAATTGATTGTATATTTTATATGTACTTTGAAAAGAAAAAGTGTATTATTAAATAAAAAAAAAAGATTTTTAAACCATTCAAAATAAAGTTAAATATTGAACTAGTTTTATTTTATTTAAGACATCATTTATTTTAGTATATAGTTTTATATAGATTAATTTAGAACTTATCTCTCTAAAATTAAAGGCGGTATGTTACTACTATAAAACAATAAAAATTAAGAAGTCAAATCGGAATAAGTAAAAAAAATATACTTTTTAAGCGCCGAAAACTTGTTATATGACCAATCCCTAAGACATGAGACACATTATTATTTTTTTCTTTAATAAATTTTTTTTCTCTAAAGCAAATACCCACTGCTGGATCAAGCGTGAAATCCGTGAATCCACGGCTAAAGCGCCAGATCGGGAGGGACGCAAATTTAAAGTTAAAAAGAAAGTAGAAGCTAAAAACAAAATTTTTATTGGTTGGATTTTAGGATGACCTTTTTTGTTCTTCTTTAATTTTTTTGATAAGAACAAGAAAACAAATCTATTTTTGGTTAATGGTTTTAAAATAAGTTGTTTCAATTATCTATTGGGAGGTGCGCAAATTCAAGGGAAAAAGCGCAAATGGTAGAGGAAAAGAAAGTAATACTGATTTTTTAAAACCTAAAGACCTTGTCTTGTCTCAATTTAACATTGATGACAGGGGCGCAACATTAAGTCAAGCCACTAATTAAGACGCGTCTAAAGCGTGCGACGCGAGAAAGTGTGCCCACAAAAATTAATGCTTTTTGAGTAGACGCGTCGATACGTCGATAAATATTTAATCGATTAAATACTTAGTTTTCCTTTATACAACTCACATTACATGTCCCAACTCTATTTATACACGAAATATCTTTACCCCTGTACAAGATACTAAAATAAACTTAATAAAAAAAGTTTATTTGAATATACATACTTATTTTATTGACAGTATTAGTTAATCTACAAGGTGTCTTAAAAACAGAATTTTAATTGTCAAATGGGTTTTTTTTAATGGAACACCTTTTATAATTTAACAAATTTTGACTCAAGTTAAATTCTACATTAAAAATGTACATATATGGGTTTTTGTGATATCAACAGCATGTTGATATATATACATTATTGCTTAAAAGTGAAGAAAGAAAATATTATTTTGGTTTCAACTATTTTAAAATAATTCTATCAATGTCAGAATGACAAATAATATGGTGGGTTTTTAGGTTAAGTAAGTAAATATGTTTCTAAAATACCCTAACTAGCTGACCTACATTAAGGAACTTTTTACAATGGAAGGTAACACAGGCACACAAAAAAAGTATTCTGGACTGAAACCGGGACATAGTGTAATTGCAAATATAACCTCAAAATTTGGTCATGTGAAAATCATGTGTCTAGTTCGTTGGAGGGTTTATTTTTTCAGTTTTCCTACTGGAATGCATTTGTCGAAGTACATCAAATGCTTACCCAAGTCTCAACAAACAATTTTGATCACTTTAACCCAAAAAACATAACCTCAAAATACATAGTAATTGAAAGAACTGGTTGTTTAGTATTTGAAGGGTTATTACATCATTTTGGTGCATGAACTTGAAGTTTTCTTGCAGAAATAAATGAGACGAAGAGCAATCGAGATTCTTTTCCGTCCCGAAATCGAATATCATATGCTAGAGTAGCAAACATAACCTCAAACTTAAATCCAAAAGGGAGGGAACATATCCAGTTAGCAGAACGGGGCGACTGCTATCTGCCACTTGAATTTTTTTACTGGAATTTTGAAGTACGTGCAGTATTCATGCTTTCCTGACCCGACCATTTCTAGAACTACAACCCAAAAACATAACCCCCAAAAGGACCTAGTAATTGAAAGGACTGGTTGTTAAGTATTAGAAGGGTTATTACATCATTTTGGGGCATGTACTCGAATTTTTCTTGTAGAAGTGATTGAGACGAAGAGCAATTGAGAGTTTTCATTCCGGAATTCCAATATCATCTGCTAGAGTTACAAGCATAACCTCAAACTTAATTGAAAATGGAAAGAACATATCCAGTTGGCAGGATGGTTCAACTGCCATCTGTCACTTGAATATTTTTACGAGTACATGCCCCAAAATGATGTAATAACCCTTGTAATACTAAACAGCCAGTCCTTTCAATTACTAGGCCCTTTTGAGGTTATGTTTTTTGGCTTGTAGTGCTACACAATGGTGGGTTCAGGGAAGCATGAACACTGCATGTACTTCAAAAGGCAAATTCCAGTAAAAAAATCAAGTGGCAGATAGCAGTCGCCCTGTTCTGCCAACTGGATGTTTCCCCTTGCATTTAAGTTTGAAGTTATGTTTTCTACTCTAGCATATGATATTGGATTTCGGGAAGGAAAAGACTCTCGATTGCTCTTCGTCTAATTCATTCCTTCAAGAAAACTTCGAGTACATGCACCAAAATGATGTAATAACCCTTCAAATATTAAACAACCAGTTTTTTAAATTAATATGCCCTTTTGAGGTTATGTTTTTGGGTTAAAGTGATCAAAATTGTTTGTTGAGACTTGGGTAAGCATTTGGTGTACTTCGACAAATGCATTCCAGTAGGAAAACTGAAAAAATAACCCCCAGCCAACTGGACACAATGTTTTCCACATGACCAAATTTTGAGGTTATATTGGCAATTTACAAAAACTGGGACGTGCTGGACCAAAACCGGCTTCAGATTCGGATTCAGCGCATCGAAATACACAAGAAACACTATCTATACCCCGGTTCAGAATACTTGTTTTTGTGTGCCTGTGTAATTAATTACATGTACAGGGTTGGTCCGTATATTTAGACAGCGCCTATCTCGTTTATTATGCAAGTTAGAAAGAAACTTTAAATACAAATATTTTAAAAAATTATCCAAATCGTCAAAAAATATATTTTTGTAGATACAGAGTAAGCCAAAAATGTGTGGAGAGGATTTTTTAAAATAAAATACCCTGTATATTATGTCACAATTAAAAAGTATTTTAAAAAGCTTTACAAAAATACCACATATGATATGTCTATCTTTATTATATAATAGTTTTCGAAATATAACCACTTAAATCTGAAAAATAGTAGTTAAAATTTCCATTATCCTACCTACGTCCCTAAGGTGAGACTGTAGATGTATTAGAAATTATACCCAGATTAAAATGGCCATATTTTCAAAACTACTAAAGATAGATATGGGTCATTCTTAGTTAAGACGTAAATGCGACGTCCACGGTGAAAACACACCCTTGTACAAAAAATTAAAATGAATGTAACTATCTCTTAAAACTGGTATTCATATAGCTGGCCACTCAAATTCATTACTTTATTATACTTAGTTTAGTTACAATTTAATTTCAAAGTCGGCAAACATCTCTCCCCTGGCATGTCCCCGGGCCATTACTGTTTATGTATTAGTAATTTTAGATGCTTCTAAATCAAATAGATTATTAAAATTATATATTTTGCCAAATTAAAAAAAAATTGAGTATTTTAATCAAGCAAGTAAAATTCCCTAAGTTTTTTTTTTAAAAAAAAAGGTTTACGTTTCTCTCCTGTATTTTGCATCTCCTCCCTCGGCATGTCAATTTTTCAGTAAAATCGGCATTTGTTTACTAACTCGGGAAAATTAAATACGTTGCACGAATGTCGATGAGTATGTAGTTTGTAATCAGCGCAACTAAAACTAGGTGCAAAGTCATTTTGTAATTAATTTTATTACTTAAAGTCTCTGGATTCCGGTGGGGGACAAGTGAATGAAGTCTCTACCCTGCTGTTTTATTTTAAAATTATTCATTTAAACATTTTAACTCCTCTGTATATTTATTTCTAGTTGTCTATAGAATTTAAGTTTTTTGGTGAATCACGTACCATAAATACTTTTGTAATTATTTCTGTGTTTGTTACTGAAAAGTCTCTACCCTGTATGTCTATCCCCTGTCATGTAAGAGTCAGTGCCGGATTAGCCATGTAGCAGGAGGCAGCTAATGCTACGGGCCCCGCACCAGTGGCCAAAAAAGACAAATCAACAAAAATAAGGTTGGGGTTGTTTTTCCAATAAGTAGGGAAGTAATTTTTTTGCCATGAAAAAAGCGGCAGGAAACTGATAAGATAAAAATGGATAATAAAGTAGAATTTTATTACCGATTACACTAGGCAACACTCAAAATTTCCCGGGGACATGTAATGGAAACGCACACACCTTTGTTATTTAAAGTGAGCGTTGTACAAAATCAAACACCTGAACAACGATTTGAAATTTAAGTGTTTATTGTTATAGTCGAAAATGTACTGGCTGCATTTGAAAACTAAAATTAAGCGACTTGGCAACGTTGTAGTTGCAAATTTAGTACATAATGACGTTTCATAATCGAGTTTCTGTTGTTGCAGTCAATATTCTATTTTTTAAAGAATTTTTATGATTTATGGGATAAATATAATAAAAAATAAGAAAATAGTTAGTCTACAACTAGTGTTAAGCGTTTAAGTGGTTGACATCATGGATTTCGTTAAAATTTCAGCAAGGAAGCAAAACGTGCGAAGTCAGTTTTGGTTTATCTGCAGTTCTAAACGAAGAACTTACGCTTTATGGCTACATATAAATTTTCTCGAAACACTGACTTATCCTACTTTGTGTTATTTAGGTTGTCAGACAATAATGCCTAATATTTTGCGTAAAATTTAATAATTAATCAGTAAAAAATGTAAATATTCTTCGCCAAATTGAATCTAGATACCCATTTTTATCAGCTGTTTGACAGAATTGCGACACTGTGCTCCTTAATTTGAATTCCCATTAGCTAAACGCATTAAAGCTTATCGTCAAGTGAACAGTGTATTTGAAATACTTTGACAATTCATGTCTTTAATGGCGGAAGAAATTATTGTCAGCTCTTACCCAGATGACATGGAAGATGGTTTGGGCAATGAACTGGTGCATTTTGCTGCGCTGCTAAAAACAGATGTGGCTGCTAGTATTGAGAGCAAAAAACACGAGGCTTTGGATGAACTCCAATATTATAAAATTCTGATAAAAATTTATTGGAATCGTGTTTTCCAAATGTAAAAATAGTGTTACGCATTTACTTAAGTTTAATGATCACAAACTATAGAAGAGAACCTTCTTTTTCAAATTAAAACGCATAAAAAATGTATTAGGGAACACAATGGGACAAGAACGTTTAAATGACCTTACTATAATGAATATAAAAATTGATATACTTAGAAATATTGATTTGACGAGTGTTATTTCTAAATTTGCACGCATTAAATCACAAAAAGCATTTTGTAAATGTTCTGTTTTATTTACAATCTAAATTTTAATAGGCAATGTAACTCAAGGGCCCCCTGTTCACATTTGCTAATCCGGCACTGGTAAGAGTCAAGGTCTTCAAACTATCTTTTTTTTAATTCTATTGTTTAAAGCTTGACTATTGTTCTTTGATTAAACCTATAAATACAGGGTGTCCTATGAAGAACTGCTGCTATCGATTTCTTGATAAGTACGTTTTGGAAATTTGATACCATTGTAAAATCAGTAGGGGACATACGACTAAATATTTTGACAGTTCTAGCACTTCCGGTTATACCGGAAGTTAATGTTAACTTTGTTATTTTAAATGGAACAACGGCAGGCAATAGAATAACAAAACAAGCACTATTAGTCACGCATGTTTACATGCCGGGATTTAGTTAGATTGTCTTTTTCCTCACATTGCCTATGTGTTATGTTATTTAACTGAACCTGTATATTCTTATGTGTTAGATTTAGCGTTAAAGCGTTAAATTTTAAACATATTTTATGCATAATGTTTTATAACTAAGTCCAACCGTTTTTGACATATTTTAAATTGTATGTCAAAAATAACGTTTGCAAGTCATTACAAATCCATCAATATAAAAAATAATATTAAAATTAAATATATTTTTTTGTCTTTATAAAAGTTATAATTTTGCTCTCTACCGGTTTTTTGACCAAATGCATAGCATTCGAGTTATTCGAAAAAAATCCATTAAAACGTCGATTTTTCGTTTAAAAATTGTTACTTTCAATGGCAAATAACGTAAAAAATATTAGTTTTAAGAAAAAGATTCCTGTAGTTAAAATGTAATACAAAATTTTTCACCCCCAAATGGTTAAAAAGATATTAAAAGTAAATGAATAGAGAATTAAAGATATTAAAAGTAAATGAATAGAGAATTTATCCTTTGTTATTTAAAAAATAATTGGCCGATAAAAAATTATACATTTTTGAGGCGAATTTAATATATTCATTAGGTTAATGTCGTTACAAAAATAAAAAAAACACACAAAGCTAAAATTCTTTTATTATTGTACATATTTTCTTAAATAACAAATATATTATCATATCCAAAGTGCTTCAAATTGCTTAAGGAATGTCGAGACAACAAAATTATAGCAGTTAACAAAGCAACCTTTAAAACAATAAATTAATACTTAAATATTAAAACTAAGACAGTTTGAGCCTACTGATAACTAAATACTATTATTACTTTTACACAAGTGACGACATCTATCAACTAAAAGTGGTATACATGGAAACAAATCAACTATTATGCGTTGTTTTTTTATTAAGTCTACAACTACACAAAACACTTTATAAATTTTGAAATCTTTAACTTTACTTAAAAGACTACATTTTAAACCATCTTTAACTACATGTAGAAATTGTTATTTGGCAGTTGTGATATGTTTGTATTAATAAAGATGATATATTATTTTTAGTGCTAGGCAGTATTACAGCCACTTTTAAGATCAGTGTTGTGTTTGTTATTATTATCTAAATTTCACTTATCAACTTAATCTTAAAATGGCAAGGGATGGGTTTACAATAGTAAAAAAACAATAGTAGCAGGAGATAGGGGTTTCACGGGCCACCGCCACCGGTGGAGCTTATTATCTCAAGATCTATGACGTCAGCAATTATTTAGGAATCTTGCGCAACTCCATATTTAGGGCGTGATCACAGCCTGTCACCTGTCAAATGTCAAATGCCACTTGTCACCTGCCAAATAGCAAATGTCACATGACAATGCGCGACGTCATTCCGTACGGTCCTAGGCCTGACCTGGCAACACCGGGGTGAGGCGGGGGCGGCGCGGGGCAAGGATAAATGTCACTTGTCACCTGCCAAATAGCAAATGTCAATATTATGCGCATGCGACAAACCTGACAACAACGGCCCTAAACCTGACCTGACGCCCCGGGGATGAAGCGGGGGCGCAGAGGCGCGGGGGGAAGGGTAAATAATAAAACACATTGTATATGTTAACTTTATTTAAGCCACATTGTACATTGACTCTTGGCAATTTTATAAACAAGTTTAGATAGTAATACACTACAAGCTACGGCAATTATTTATGAAAGTATTAATGTACTCCTTGCATTTTTACCCAAATAAATATTTTCTGAACATACCCATTGTAATTTCAAGGTCAAAGCATACAAACCGTCAACAATAACAAAGATAGCTGCGGTTAGATAATAAACGGTAAAAAACAGTGGTAACTAAATAAAAAGCGGTGTTTGTAGTAAAGCATTTATTATAAAATAAAAAATACATACATGGTTGCCATATTTCTAAATAATTCTTAGAATAATGCCTTATACAATAAAAAGCAGTGTTTGCAGTAAAGCATTTATTTTTAAATTAAAAAATACATTGTTGCCATATTGCTAAATAATTCTTAGAATAATGTCTTATAAAAGAGGATATTTAATTATAAACTCAACATGTATTTTGGTACGTGATCGTATTTTATCTCCTAAAAATAAAATATAATCATTTAAATTTAACTTTTGGTGTAACAACTCGCTTGGTTTTTCATATGCTGTTGCGTTTATATACGTTTTAACAGGTGTATCGATATTAACATATTCAATAATTCCACTTGTAATGGGAAACCTGTAGTAATCAAATTTTGTGCCATTTATATAAAGGTGTTTTGACAAACCCTTTTCGCAAACCAACATAATATTCATGTAGCCATACAAGTTGTTTTCGGGCTTATCCTTTACATCATCTTCTGTTTTAAGCTTTTTTGCTAAATGATATGGATGAGTTAAAATACGTCCGAATTTGTCAAGAGTCATCTTGAAAATGATGTTATGTTACTAAATCAACTCTTTTTATTCAATAATATCGGCTTCCTTTAACTCTTCAATAATACTCATAATCTCATTTTGGTGGTTATTATTACCCACTTGCTTGCTAGCCATTAACACTCTTAATCTATCCACAAGCTCATTTGGATCATCCCAGTAAATATAATCAGTTTTATTATTGTTAAATATTTTATGTTGAGTATCAATTGGTAAACCATAGCCTTGAGTATTTTGTGCTCTTGTAATTCGCAACTGTTTATCGCGTTCTTTTTGTTTTCTTATTCGCTCCTCTTTTATACGTTCGAGTAATGGTTTAATTGTTAACATGTACTTGACACCTCTGTTGCCAACATGCTGTTCGTTTTCATTAATATTTCTCTTACTAGCATTCGTTAGCAAAACCAATTTTGCAAATGCTCGCTCGTCTAGTGCTGTAAATTTGTTTTTTAACGGATTGGTCTTGAATATAAGTTCATATAGACCAGGAGTTCCAATAAATTTTTCCCCTTTAACATAAATATCTGGGCCGTTAAATTCAAGTCGAGAATCACCGAAAGTTAATTGATCAGTAGCCATATCATATTTTAAATAGTTTCGATCGTACTCGTTTTCCGTATCTTTTATAAAACCTTCCACATATTCTCTAGGTAGCGGATCATACTGATCTAGATATTCTCGAAAGGATTCTTCCGGAATACTATCAATCTGAACAGGATTAAATTGTGGGTCGACTCTAAAGTCATCATCATCAAAGTAACTTTCTTCAGGTTGGTGCTCATAGATAGTTCTGTTTAAATCAGTTTCCTCTGTTTCGCCTTCTTCCATCATTTGATCATCTTCCGACGTCTCATCATCCATACATTCTTTTTCTTGTTCAGCTATATCGTCTTGTTTTTTAACGGGGCTGGCAAAGTTAAGAGGAGTTCGTGCTTTCTTTATTACTGTACGAGTAAAATTTTCGCTTTGACGTCTTTTTAAGGACTTTGGTATAAATGGTTGTTTACCAGATTGAGTATTTTGTATTGATTTGGATATTATTTTTGCCAAAGGTTTATACGTATTTTCCAATATAACAGCATTCTCATAACGACCAGCTTTTATTGAATCATATAATTTTTTACACTACGCGAATGTTTATCAAGGAGTTGAAGAATGTTTGGATCTTCTTGCAAACTCCGCTTATCTTCTGAGCGCTGATCATCATTCGTGTCGAACTCTAGCTCGCCATTCTCACGTTGCTGCTTCTTTAAAAGCTGGTATTTTTTCGAATACTATTGGAAGCTTCAATTATTTTACGCCTCACATCCTTGTCCAACTTGTTCAAATCCATGGTAAAGATATATTTTTAATAATTAGGATTTACTTTTGAGGCAGCCCACTGCTTAAGCAAATCGCCTAGAGCCCTCTGCTTAAGCGATAACGGCCTTTATTTTCAAATACGGCACCGTTTTTCTAAAATACGGCACCGTTTTTCTAAAATACGGCACTGTTTTTCTAAAATACGGCACGGTTTTTCTAAAATACGGCACTGCTTTTCTAAAATACGGCACCGTTTTCTAAAATACGGCACTGTTTTTCTAAAATACGGCACCGTTTTTCTAAATACGACACTGTTTTTTTAAAATACGGTATTATTGTTAATAATCTTTATGTAGCTCTAGACACGTGTTGACTCAATGACGGGTGGGAACTAAATGATGGCAGTTATAGTATAGCGTAGCATATATAAATATACTTAACATTCTGATTCAATCCTTAGTATTGTCAAAGACTTTGTGCTGTACGGTCATGCAGAAGTTTAAGAAAAAATCAATTAAGAAAAAAACTGCTTGGAGAGGCAAGGGGATTCCCTTCGCGACCGCGTTTCAAAAAGCGAGGGAGGCATTGTACGCGGAAAAACCGCAAGATCTTTTCTCTGCTGCTGAAGTAGCTCTGAAAGCATTCAATGGGGTGGAAAAAGAAAAACCTGCAGATGTAGTACCTTTACCTGTAGTCGGCGGATTTCTACCATTTTTAATACCACTTTTTGCCGGCTTAAGTGCCGTAGGAGCACTTAGCGGCGGAATATCAGGGATCGTAAAAGCTGTTAAAGATTCTAAGGCGGCGCAAGAAAGATTAGAAGAAGAAAAGAGCCACAACAAAACAATGGAATCTATTGCGATTAGCAAAACTGGTAGCGGTTTATATTTAGGACCATACAAAAACGGTTTGGGACTCTATTTAAAACCCTATAAATACAGATGACTCAAGAAATAAATTTAGTCTTACTTCAACCGTCATGCATACCTTTAGCTTGAGTGGTAATAGTTCCATCTTAGAAGCAATCTATAACCCGCCCATCTACTTGAGAAATGACACTAGTGAGTACGAGCTTGGATTAGTCAGTTTAGAAACGTTTAATGCCATACCCAACATTAATAATAGCAATAACAAATTTTATGTGGGTAATATTACTCCAGAAATCCCGATTGGATCATATGAAATAAGTGCAATAAATGATTATCTACAAGACGCCATACAGGAAAGAAATAAAGCTATCAAGGATTTTAATTGTACCCTAAGTCTAAAGGGTAATGTTAATACGCTCAAGTGCGAGCTTGAATGTTCTCATACAGTTGACTTTACTAAGACAAATTCTATTGGAAAATTGTTAGGATTTCATAATATTTTGCTAAAGCCCAACGTTAAACATGTATCGCAAACACCTGTAAACATTCTGAAAATTAACGTGATTAAAATCGAGTGTAATATCGTTACTGGCGCCTATCACAATAATAAGCTTGTTCATACAATTCATGAATTTTCGCTATCAGTACCAGCTGGTTTCAAAATTATAGAAATTCCTCAAAATGTGCTTTATATGCCTGTATCCACCAAAATTATCAGCAACATTATATTAAAACTGGTTGATCAAGATGGTGAATTGATAGACTTTAGAGGAGAAGTTATTACTATTAGATTACATTTGAGAAAGTTTTTATAAATAACTACTTTGTGACGTGTGTGTCAGTATACTGCAGAACATTGTGCAGAGCACACGTGCTATGGTTGTTAAATATAACGCCAAGAAAATTGTCAATTTTAACCAGCTTTGGAACACTAAAAAGAGCTTAACAGAAGAAAATATAAGATTTCTTGCATCCATAGGGCTTCTTGTTAAGAACTCTGAAAATGAGCATTTTAAACGTGACAGATTCGCTAAACTTTGATAATTCTATTACAAAAATAGAAAGGCATAGCCATTTACCGTACTCCAGCTCCTTTAAAAATAATGATGAAATTCGAATACCGGTGCAACAAACTGATATATACACCCTACCTTGGGCAAGTCATATTTATTTGGAAGGACGACTTTTAAAAGGGTCCGATGGAAGAGTTTCAGACACTGCTAAACTTGTAAACAACTTTGTGGGACATCTCTTTGAAGAAATTCGTCTTGAAATTGGCGGAAAAGTTATTGATTCGATTAGATATCCTGGAATAGCAGCAACAATGAAAGGTTATGTCTCTTACAATGGTAATGAGTTAATTAAATATAAAAACGCTGGTTGGAGTATTGAAGATGATTATACCTGGGACGGGATGGGCTCAAACGGAACTTTTAATGTTTGTGTCCCACTAAGGACATTACTAGGATTCGCTGAAGATTTTCAAAAGATACTTATAAATGTTAAGCATGATATTGTTAAGAAGTTCTTCCGATAAAAATGCCGTTATTAACACTACCGATGGAGAAAATGTAGAAGTTAATATTGATAAAATTGTTTGGAAGCTACCACATATTACAGTATCCGATGCTGAACGACTAGAACTTTTACAGATTGTTGGAAGTGGAACTGAATTGGATATAGGTTTTAGAAGCTGGGAACTCACAGAACATCCTTCAATACCGATTGGAAAACATCTTACATGGACCATTAAAACTTCTGTGCAGGTGGAAAGACCAAGATGGATAATTTTAGGTTTTCAAACAGCTCGAAAAGATAACTACAAGAAAAATTGTAGCTTATTTGATCATTGTGATGTATCAAATGCAAAGCTTTATTTAAATTCTAAATTTTATCCATACGATAATTTAAATTTGGAAATTTCAAGAGGTATAATAGCTACTCTCTATGAAATGTACTCAGAATTTCAAGAAAGCTACTACGAAAAAGAAAACGAACTTTTAACTCCCAAAAATTTAAAAACAATGCACCCTTAATTGTAATTGATTGTTCAAGACAAAATGAAATCCTGAATTCTGGCATTATTGATGTAAGGTTAGAGATTGAAACAAAAGAAAACTTTTGTGCAAACACAAATGCTTACTGTTTAATTATTCATGACAAACTTGTAAAATATTCACCATTAACAGGGTCTGTTAGAAGAGTTTAAATAACCGTATTACATTATTCTAAGAATTATTTAGCAATATGGCAACAATGTATTTTGTAATTTAAAAATAAATGCTTTACTGCAATCACTGCTATTTATTTTATAAGGCATTATTCTAAGAATTATTTAGAAATATGGCAACCATGTATGTATTTTTATTTTATAATAAATGCTTTACTACAAACACTGCTTTTTATTTAGTTACCACTGTTTTTTTACCGTTTATTATCTAACCGCAGCTATCTTTGTTATTGTTGACGTTTTGTATGCTTTGACCTTGAAATTACAAGGGGTACGTTCAGAAACCATCTATTAGGGTAAACTGCTCTGTGATTGGTTAAAAATAACGGCTTAAGAAAAAATACGGCTCTCTGATTGGTTGAAAATAACGGCTTAAGAAAAAATACGGCTCTTTGATTGGTTGTAGTAGGGGTATGTTCAGAAAATATTTATTTGGGTAAAAATGCAAGGAGTACATTAATACTTTCATAAATAATTGCCGTAGCTTGTAGTGTATTACTATCTAAACTTGTTTATAAAATTGCTAAGAGTCAATGTACAATGTGGCTTAAATAAAGTTAATATATACAATGTGTTTTATTAATTACCCTTCCCCCGCGCCTCTGCGCCCCCGCCTCATCCCCCGGGGCGTCAGGCCAGGTTTAGGGCCGTTGTTGTCAGGTTTGTCGCATGCGCATAATATTGACATTTGCTATTTGGCAGGTGACAAGTGACATTTATCCTTGCCCCGCGCCGCCCCCGCCTCACCCCGGTGTTGCCAGGTCAGGCCTAGGACCGTACGGAATGACGTCGCGCATTGGCATGTGACATTTGCTATTTGGCAGGTGACAAGTGGCATTTGATATTTGACAAGTGACAGGCTGTGGTCACGCCCTAAATATGGAGTTGCGCAAGATTCCTAAATAATTGCTGACGTCATAGATCTTGAGATAATAAGCTCCACCGGTGGCGGTGGCCCGTGAAACCCCTATCTCCTACTACTAACAATATTGATAAAGAAAATTTGAATAATAAATTATTTGAGAATAGCAGTCAAAATTTCTCCGGAAGCCATAATAATTGTACAAATACTGCTTACATGTATATCTGTAAAAAAATTAAGATCTATTGTTAATATGATGTGCAAACACCTGTGTAAAAGTATGTAAAATATGGCACTGATAAATGACTTTTAAATAAAAAAGACGGTAGGTTTTACTTAAAACTTACAAGATATTTGTCTTCTTGAAAATAACTTATTACGTGGCAAAAGTTGTATTACCTAAACAGTAAAATAAAGCTGAAACTTAGGAACATAAAACGGTGGACTTATTACCAATAATTTGATTTATCTTAATTTAATATGATTTTTTAATTTAATTTAACTTTTCTGTTCTTTGCATTTGTTTTTTAAAGTCTATTATAAATTTAAGGATTGCATTTCTTATATTAATTTTTTTTTAGATTTTAGAGACGGTTTTTAACTTAATTTAATTAAATTACTATATCAAAAAATCATATTATTGGCGTCATCCTAAGTAATATTATTTAACTAAAAACTATCTTAGTATAAAAAAAGTAATAGTACAAGAATGTAAATTGCAATTGTATGTAGTAACCTTACTTTACAAATGAAAAAGTTAAAAGGATTAAGAAAAGCGCAAAAAGAAAACACACACTATACAAGTAAACGACGCAAGATAGCGAACTGCGCTTATCACCAGTAAGTTTGGCTTGAAATTTCAGCCTCGCTCGTTAAATATTTATTAATTGGTCTCAATAAGGTACAGTACTAGTTCAGTACTAAGTAAATGAGCAAAAAAAGTGTAAAAAATTTATGAAAATCAAATTCAGTTTAAAAGATCATCTATTAAACTAATTTATAAACAAGGACACTAATCACTGGCAACACAAAAGATATCACTAATACAAATGCAATATACTCTATATATTTAATAAAGGTGGGTTTATATAGACAAGTAACAAAATAAAAATAAGAAATCCCATAAAATAGTGCTTTATGAGAATTTATAAAACAAACACCTGGATAGTTAATCCTATAAAATTTGACTTTTTCATCTGACAAAACATCATTTCTGGTAGGGGCAATATTAAAGTTTAAAAAATATAAAAAAAAGTTTTAAATAAATAATTCTGGTAATGTATAAACGTTTTGTTTGAGTTGCCATTTTGGTGCAGTTACGCTGCCACCGTGGAACTTTGTACGTTATTTAATTTATACACTTTAATGTTGGCTTTCCTCACATTAAATTTAGGGTATGGCTATTAAAGTCAATATTAATACTTAGTACGCGCACATACGACGGCAGCGGACAGACCGTACGTATCGGCAAAAATATTCCCAGAGAAATTGAATGAAGAAGCACAAGTATGTGGGGACGGGATGGTATGAGCAACTTGAATTGAAATCCAGCCAAACCCTTCCATATGTGCAATACAGATCAGAGCTTACCGAGGAATTACGTTATTTGACTAGTCTTTAAGCCGATTCCTACCTGGAGGTTTTAACCCAGGGGTTTCCACTCCGTGTGAAAAGGCGTTAACCAAGGGGTTTCCACTCCGTGTGAAAAGGCGTTGCCTTTTAAGATGCACCCATGACTCGCAAGTGTGTGTGTCATTAAATTTCACTGGGACTAGTTTTTAGTCGATCGGTACGGTCCGTCCGATGCCGTCGTATGTGAGCATACCTTAGCTCAATTTAAAAATAGTAAATACTGCAATAAATCAATGAACCATGATCACACAAAAAAACAAACTTATTGGTCGATTCGATACCAACGACAAAAATTAAAACTTGTTTTAAGTCAAACGACGATTAGACTGGTTCTTAGAGAATTCAAAAAAATTGAAAAAGTATCAATCAGACTTTCGGAAAGAAAGAGAAGTTAAAGATAACAATTACTTGGTCGTAGGTAAGCTCTGCACTGGCTGAAAAGAAATTTGGTATTGCTGGACCTGAAGTCGGCCTACGAAAACATAAACATTAATAAACTAATGGTAAAAATGAGAGATTTGGGGGTGGCAAGCGGTATGGTTTACTTAATCAATAAACTACTCAGAAGAAGACAAGTCTATGTAAAAAATATTAATGTCCATAGATCGCTGGGCCCAAACGAAGCCAACAGGGGATTACTTCAGGGATCACCTTTACGTCCAATTTTATTCAACATCATTTGTAATGAATTAAGTAGTTTATCTACGGACAAGATTATAGTGCTACAGTTTGCGGACGACTTGGCAGTCCTTGGCGGAGGAAACAGTGCCGAACAACTGGTGAAAGGGGTGAGTGAAATTGTGGGCAGAATCCAGAACTGGCTAAATCTTAATAAGCTGACGGTGGCGCCAGAGAAATCCCAAGCAATGATATTTGGTAAAAATAAACCAAACATAAACCTGAAACAAATTAGACTTAATGACATCCCAATTCCTTGGAGGGAGGAAGTCTCTTACCTGGGAATGGTCCTGGATTAAAAAAAAACCCACAGGGAAAAGCCGAATAGAGAAAAATGGTAGTCAGAGCAGAACATTGGGGAGAATCTCTTACTTTACCCCAAGAAAAACAGACATAATACAATATAAAGCACTAAGAATAGTCGTGGGTATGATGAAAAGTACCCCAATTAATGTTCTGCTGTGAGACAGTTGAGAAACGCCTTTGGAAGAGAGAAAACTATGGCTGGCGACGAAATATTTGAGTAGAGTTTTTGCTTGCATCCAGTCCAGTTACCAACAATCAAATGCTTTGAGAGCTACAATGGCAGACTTTATTGGAGAAATCTCACGGTACCCTTAGTGGGGGCCTTCGATTTGTTAGCATTGGATTTGCAGGAGATGAGAAGGGACGAGGGCTACCGCTCGCAGACCAGATCTTAGAAACACCATATCAGGTCCTTAACCTAGACAAAAACGAAAACAATAGGTTAAAATTTTTAGAACTACTTTCCAGTCAATATAGCCAGCAAGAACATTTCTTCACAGATGGAACAGTTCAAACTATAGATGGAGTAGGCGAGGGTGTATATCACAGCATTATCAAGAAAAAAATAGCAAAAATATTGAACCAATAATCTAGTATTTGCACAGCAAAGATATGGGCTATAGATATAGCTTTAAAGGAAATAACGAAAAATAATAATAATCAAGCAGTAATATTCACAGACTCTTTAAGTACTCATCAAAACTTTTGCATAGGTAACTACTTAGACAGTTCAGACCAACTAACGCTTAATATCAGCCACTCTATTATTACAGGCAATGATATTGCAGATGAATTAACAAACCTAGGAAGGACTCTGCCGAAACCTACGGATAGAGTTCATTGGTCGGACATGCTACCGAGAATAAAGATAAAAATATGGAAAAGATGGGAAAATAAATATCAACAATGGTCAAGAGAAAAGAGATTAAATTACTGAGGAGCGGTCATAAACCCAATTAAAAAACCATGGTTTCATAATTTTAAAATCACAAGAATAGCACAAGTTACCATCACAAAAATCATAACAGGACACTGTACCCTAGTCATCTACATAGAATAAGAAGACATGAGAGTGGCAACTGTGTGTGTGCGGCGAGAGGGGAAGCTTCAATCACCTCTTTATGGAATGTAGGTTTAACCAGTTCAACATAAACAAACTTATCAATCATTTATCTGAGAAAAGATCATTACCACTGTCCTATCACTCAATGTTTTTCGAGGAATTAAAACACAAAAATATATAGAAGCAATAGGAACTTTTATAAAACTTTCCAACCTTAGAGTGTAGAAATTCTTAATCTACCTAAAAAATCTAATTAATTTCAAAATACAACAAAATACTAAATGTGTAAAGTATGAAAAAGGATAGATAACTTGTAAAAGTAAAACAAAAAGTCGAATAACAACTGAACTGCGGCCTTGGTGTTTATAAATGGCTACATTTAAGGTCTTAAGTTTAACTTGTGACCTGGAATAACACCAAGAGACCCAATAATTTAATTTCTGGAATATAGCTGAAAAATGATAATTTGTCAAACTTTTTTCGGATATGGGCAGTTTTATGTTATTTACCTTTATACATCTTAAATGGTTCCTATGCATACTAATCTTTTGTTTTATTTTGATTTTATTCTTATTATTTGTCTGTATAAGTCCATCCCAACTTTGAACGGTACCACTACTAACAATAAGCTGAGCTTTTATAAAATTTTGACTTAAACAACATCAAAGAATTTTAAGTTCTAATATAACTCTGTAAGCATTCTATAAAGTTAAAGGTAGTTATTTAATTATCTAAATATATTGTTTTGAATTGCTTAAAAATTTTAAGTTTATTTTTATCGTTGTAAAACCCTGCATTTTCAAGCCCTGCACTTATAATTACTTTGTATTTGCGTAATCAGCCAGACACTTTCTTTGGTGTTTTAAGCCACTCGGTTAAATAGTGCAAAAATGGTGTCAACTGTTAATAATAAAAATTAGGAACTATAGGAGATTCACGGTAAAATCAGAACCGATTATTATTTGCTTTAACATAAAAGGAAACAACTCAAGGCGTTTAAAATATTTTTTTTTAAATAAAAACATGTTTTTTGGGGCTCAGGCTAGATAAGACTAGTTTGATTCAGTCGTTTGACTCTGCTGATCTTGCAGACCTACTGTAAAAATACTTTAGGGACTTAATAAATATGTCTTTAGTTTAACACTTTCACTGCCGATCAATAACCAGGGCTAATCCTAGGTGCCGGTTTTTTAGAGTCATTATAATAAATTAAAAACCAAATAGAGCAATTCGGAAACCAATTTTTTTTACAACAACAGAATGTTTACCGTGTGCCATTTCTAGAACAAACCGATTGATAACGTACCGGAGAAATGCAAGCCCATTTATTAGTTTAGGTACAAAATGCGGGAGACGCGTTGTCGGCACATTGTCAAAGTCACATAAACACGGAAACCGCGTTGGAGGCAGTGAACGTGTTAAAGAATCGTTGAAAGTTAGGATTATTTAAATTAGTTTAATAATGAATTTGTTGTACGCGAAGGTAATTTTTATAGCGTTATCACATGGGTGTTCTGGTTAGCCGAGGATCAGTATAATTAATTGTATTTTATTTTTCAGTAGCCAATGGCAAACCACTATGTATCATTTTTTGTATTGCTTCAATAAATTCATGCGATATGGCACCTGCTCTGAATCATTCGGGACCTATTAATGGCCTGTCTAACTTGTTTGCAAACATTTTTTTAAGGGTATGGTCTATTTTTTTTTGGTTACTTTATACTTCTTGGTATTAATAAGGCAAGTATTAGTTTAGTCGGGGACTATCACAAAAAATAAATATCTTTAAACGCCTAATTTATTTACTTGTATGTTATGCACAATAGAATAATAAAGTGCTCTCTTAAAAACCAATAACACTGCTATGCTAATAATAATACAAAATATAACATAATATCACTGTAATTTTAAAAAATTCCATTCGTTGCTAAACATTATTTAACTATAAAAAATTAAATTAGGTATTTTAAAATCTAGCCTGCTACAGTTTTGACAGGTCTTTTCTCAATACAGTGTCTCCAAAATTATGATCTTTACATACAGACTGTCCACGGATTGGGTTAACAAGAGGACAAATGGACCAAAAATTTCATTTTTGAAAAAAGTCATTCCTCATAAAAAATTAATAATTATGATTTTTCTTCAATAGTAAACTACTCTAATTTTTCTTTTTTAAGCAAAATATCTTTTAAAAAATAGATTTTAAATAGCATTTTGAATAAATTTATTAATAAAGTTACAAGGTTATCAAAAGGTTTTATAAAACTGATTTTGGAGTTATCAAAAATTAATTATTTTAAATTTGTATAATAAAATTACCTAAAAACTCTTATAATTTGCTTTCCAAACACCTGCTTTTTCCAAATTCCTACACAACATAATTTTTCAGCTGTAAATTATTGTGATCAATGCGTTTTCGCCAAATTATTGAGTTCAATAAAATTTTGTATTATTGTTTTTATGGACATTTACCATAAAAATAAAAAATAAAGGTAGTTTTACTCTACAAGAAAAATTATTTTTTTTTAAGTTTTTGCGAACCCTGTATACAAAATGAACATTTTCTCTTCGTGAATCCCATTTTTTTTACAAGCAAAAATTTTTATGAAGAATGACTTTTTTCGAGAAATGAAATTTTAGGTCCATTTGTCTTCTTGTTAACCCCATTCGTGGACAGTCTGTATATTGCTTGTTAAAGTAGCAAGGAAATTAGTTAAATTTAAAAATATCCTCGCAGCAAGCTATAATTGTAAAGTTTTTAAAATATGGCACGTTTTTCTAAATAATTTTGTTTTTTACAACTTAAAGAAGTTTTTTAATGTATTATTCGGCATACAGTACGTATTTAATTTACCAAGATCGAGGTGTTACACTTATTAACTGAGGATTAAAAAAGGTCATTATGCATTGTTATACAGGATGTTTTCCAATTTCGGTAAAAAAAAATATTGTGGTATCTTCCTTAGTTTTCGAGAAAAACAATAAAATCTGCTAAATACAGAAGTCCCTAAACCACACAAAACAACGCATTTCTTATGTTTATATAAACTTTTTTTATAAAATTAGCGTGCCTGGTTTACGTACCTGACCTTTTTTTGTCGGGTTTTTGCCCCCCACAAAATCAATTTTTGCATACGGCCCTGCATAAATAAGCTCTTAATTTTTTTAACCGTAATTAGAAAACTTCCTGTATATTCTTTTCAATTTATTTTTTTTAATGAAAAACGAATTATAAACGGTAAAAATATTTTAAATCTAAATAGGTAAACAAAATTGGTATACTTAATACAAGTTTTATTCCTATTATTAAGCAATATAACGAGAATAATTTTTAATTTACTGTTTATAAATATTAAAACGACAATTTGTAATTGCAAACCATGGATGAGTAGGTAGTGCAAAACAAAAAGTAATTATTAATAATTATAACTTATTATTATAATTATTATTAGCGCTTTTCAAACCTGCGCATTATAATTTTTTGCCGATTAACTTACATCAATAAACGAACAAGTTATTTAAAAGCATTTGTAGAAATCTATTTATAATCACAAACTTAATGCCGGGTACACACACTCAGGTCGACCTAAGTGTTATGCCCGGTGTAACAAAAGTCGTACATACTTAAGTTATTAAAATACATAAAATAAAAGAAGTGTAGAAAGTATATAACATAAATGAAAATATCACTAACAAAAAAAAAAAAAAGGTTGGTAAATAAGAATATTACAAATTCAGGACAAAAAAATTAGTACAATTTTCTTAAGGTGTTTTCGCAAGGTATGTTATTTCATTATATATTATTCAATCTCATTAAAATAAAAAAATAAGAAGTAAAGGAACTGTAAGGTGTTATGTAAGTATTAAAAAATCCATAGGACCAACTGTAGCTGTCTCTATTTAAAAAAATTAACGTCTGCCACTTTTGACAACCCTTGCTTTAACAACGCTAATCTAAGAATATTTCTATAACTTTTTTTTCTCTAACTCTAAAAGGTCCACTTTTTCATGTATGTAACATATGTATGTAAATTTGCCATAGACAATCACAACAGAAATAATCACAATTTTAAGAATGTAACTTACAAGTTATGTATATGACAAAGCGTTTAAACAATTTAAGTGTTACTCCAATAATAGTGTAAAAGGTAAAATTAAATCAAATTACATATGACATAAGAAGTAAGTATATAACGTATAGACAAAAGAATTTTAACAAAAAATAAAAATAAATATAGATTTATCGGTTTATAATAATGGGGATTTTATAAAAAATATACCTCAATAAAAAATTACATGGAAAAATGTGGTGACAACGTTTTCCAACTTTAATATTTTGATACACGGCCAAAAAAGCATTACTTCTTAAAACATTAAACCCTATATCGTATCATAATAACTTAATATTTTGAATATTAATATACATATGTACCAACATTTAAGTTAGTTGTAAAAAACTTACAACTTAACTGTTGTCTGACCATTTAAAAATTAAGTATACATATTTTAAGGATAGAGTTTTAAGAAAAAATATGACATTTTCTTATGTCCTAAACTGCTCCGAACTATAGCCATCGTAAGTTACGTGCTCCCCTCCGCTACTCCAAAAAAAAAAATCAAAACAAACTGACAATAATGACAAATAAAATGTGGTTATTTAACACAAAATATTTTACATCGTAAATAAATATTACTAAAACAAGCAGTCACAACAGCCTAATACTTTCATTTTGTAAAGAAAGGATGGAAGTTCTTTTTCTATAAACCAATGCCTATACCTAAACCCCCATGGAAAAAAGTTATAGGGCAAAATACAACAAAAAAATAAAAAACGTGTTTTTTTTTGTTTTTTGAGCATATTTTTGTCAAAAATACCTTTTTTTATTCAGCAAGCACTATTCGATAAATAATTTAATTTTCTATAACTTTTCTGTTGACTACTACCTAAAAAAAATGCGTAGTTTTCGACCTAACCTCAAAAAACTGAAAAGGGGATGTTTTTACACCGTTCTTAAAAACGCACCCCTCTAAATGGTAGCACTCCGCGGTTTTTAATATTTGGGGGTCCATTGACCATATGAAATAATAAAACTCCTTTAACGTTGTAGTTCCTATTTACCCTAGTTTTTGTACACAATCAATAGCAATTTATTAAACTATTTAAGTTTGATGATGGATATCTCAAACGAAATGTGTCTTTTAGATTCGTAATCAGCGTCCCAAAAAACAATCGCATGCCAAAAATAATTAAAATCGGCATGGTATCCGATAAGTAAACAATAATAGACGAATGGACTTTCTTTTTAAATAGAAGGTAAGCTTTGAATACATTATATTATTATTTCTTTTTTGCTTGTGCCCTCCCACTGAAAAATGTCACGAGCCGCTACTGGCGTACATGAAGCCACAGTTCAAATTAATCTTTTTTTTACGTAACTTACGGTTGTAGCTTTAAGGGGTGCATTTTTGACACGTTTATAGAAAAAAAAATGTTTTTTGACCTCTAAAATGTCACGAGCCGCTACTGGCGTACATAAAGCCACAGTTCAAATTAATCTTTTTTTTACGTAACTTACGGTTGTAGCTTTAAGGGGTGCATTTTTGACATGTTTATAGAAAAAAAAATGTTTTTTGACCTCTAAAATACGGCCTTAAAATTTTTGTACTTAATTTTAAAAACTCTGTATAATCGGTTATCTCTGGTGGCAGCTGTTTTTATACTAATAAACTTTGATTACAAGCTAATTGTGTAGTTTTCGACAACAGAGTCAAATCTTACAACACAAATTTATATTTTTGTTTCAAAAAAAGTCCCATTTGTCCACCCGTTTGATTTACCTTGACAAACGTGAATACAAACCCTTAAATTTAAGATGTATTTGAACAGCAAAGGTGGTAGAACAAAGATAAAGTTTTTCATAAATGTCTATAAAGCAGAAACGTAATTATACTCTAGTGGGAATGTCACTAACCTCACCGTTCTTGCGGTATCCTAGTTCCACGAAGAATTTTGCTACTCTGTAAAAAAATGTAATGCTAACTAAAACTAGAATAAAAACTGAAAATATTGTAAATTCCATTTTCTAATACCCTGGTAATTTTTCAAAATTCTATTAGTTGTTTGTTTATTTTTTCTAGTTCTTTAAGCTCATGTGTTTTTTATTGAAATATTTTAATTTTTTTATGTTCTTTCAAAGAGTATCGATCCTATCTAAAGGGGTCTTTTCTTCCTCTTTAAAATCTTAAAACTTTAAAGTCTTGTGTTATTAAACCTCCTCTTATTTAACTTAGTTAATAATTTTTAGGTGTACATACAGGGTGTCTTATGACGAACTGCGGCGATCGATTTATCGAAAAGTAGACTTTGGGAAGTTTTTAAAATATTTCAGCAATATAGGTTAGCAGGTGGCATACGACTTAAACATTTTTACCGTTCTAGCACTTCCGGTACCCGGAAGTAAATTTCAACTTTCTTATTACATGCGGCCAAAAGCCGTATGTATATGTGATTCAACATTCGTTATTAGTGGGTCGGTGTTGCTTTTTGCATTTTGTCAGAAAAAAATTCATAACAAAAAAACTGTAAAAGATGGAAAGTTAAAATTTTCAGGAAAAATTGGCCACTTAATGGGCCAACTGGCAAAAAAATTTCAAAACAATTAAAGAAAGTTAAATACAGAGTTTGGCAAAAAATGTGACTTTTCAAAAATCGAGGTGAGCGTAATCAATTATCTATCCAGGGTTTTATTTTATCGAAACGAAATTTTGCACACAGGTCAGAAATGGTCCCCGTCAGAACCCTATTGTTTTTGGGTTCATTCGGATAAATAGAAAAAAAGTTATTTATGTTTTTGTATAAAAAAATTGACCGACTTTGAGCCCTAATAACTCGAAAACTGTTTAATTAATCGTCACGCTGTTGGTAAAATATAAAAGGGCCTCTTTGGGACTTAAAATGCCTAAATGGTTTTCTGTTTAAAATATTTCATTTTCTGTGAGAAATGTTCAAATGAAAAAAAATGACAAAAATTTTAAAATTTTCGCAAGTTTTATTTTTTTTCTTGAAATTGTTACTTTAAATTAAAAAAGTTTAAATGGAATTAGATTCTTTACAAAAAGTTCTATAAAATGAGATATCAGTCATAATCGTATCTTTTATACAGCGTGTTTTATAAAGCTTCAAAATTTCCATTTTTTGGTAAAAAATGGGACATTTTTTACATTTTATTTAATTACAAAAAACTATTTAAGCTAAAATTCTAAAATAATTCTGGCATATTGTCCACCTCTTGCTCTACAAGATACCAAAATTTTAAGTCGCTGGGTTAAACGCTTTTAATAATACGAATTTTTAAAATTTACTAAAAAAGTGCCGACTTTGATCTAAAATTGTCGCTTTATTTACTAAAATTATCAAATAACCTTTGCGTCATCCCTTAGATCGTTTAATTGTCTTTAAAAAATCTTTTTACGGTTTTTTTCTACAACATGTAGAAATAGGTAAAAATCACATTTCAAAAAAAAATACACATTTTTGCCCAAAAATCGCGATTTTTTCGTCTATCAAATTCGGCTAGAGGGCTTTGAATAGTTGCCAAAATCGAGCTCCTGTCTACACAAGAAGGTCTGTAATACGGGGTTGGTTAAAAAATATATGAACTGTCAGAGGATTTTAAACTTGCGTCGTTTTTTCGTAATATCTAAAAAATACAGTATACAGGTTGAAAATAAGACTTGGATCGGAAAATTTGGAATTTTTACGTCCGTATGCAGCATTTTACACAAAAATATGCCCGATTTCAATACAAAATCTCGCTAAAAAAACAGCAAGGGATATTTACAGGGGTGGTCTAAAGTATGAAATTTTCGCGTAAAAGTAAAAACTATATGAAACACACATGATTGTGTATTTCATGTAGTTTTGACTCCACGTATGAGTATGTTACGCACATAAAGTAATACAGGGGGTAATATTAGGTATATAAATTAAGATTCTTTATCCATTATACAGAGCATTGCAGAAAACAGTCATCATAATTTAAAAATAATGGTACTTTTATTTTGTATACAGGGTCTTACATAGATACAGTTAGGAAGAATACTGCGGTATACTTAGGTGTTGACATATACGGTTCTTTCCCCCACTCTCGTTTTTAAATTAGGAGTGATTTTTATTTTTTATGTGCTACGACATTTTTTTCAACTTTTTTATTGGAGGAATTTTGAAAAAATGGGTATACAGCTATATAGATGTTCCAAAAAAACCTGAAAAATGACAGAAACAATTTCCCCCCACCCCCACGGCATCTTGATTAATCGTTTCTCGCAAACGAAACAACTTGTTAAAAATATTTTTACCTCATTTTATAGGTCACCTAAAATGATTTAAAAAAATGTGTAAAAACAATTTTCCGCACTTCCTACCTAGCGTGCGGAAAGTAAAATAAAAATTATCCAAATTTGAAATGTCTTTAACATCTGTGCTATTTGAGATAATTGAATAAAAATTTTGTAGTAGATACCTAGTATTGGTAAGTTTATACGAGTGTATAAAAAATATATACAGAGTGTTACAAAAAGTAGTTACATTAACTTAAAAATTAAAAATTTGATATATAATTTTAGCGTTAGTATTGTGATTAAAGAAATAATTTTCTTTTTGCTTATGTACACTGGTATTGGGTTTCTCTAAAAAATATAAAATTTATGTACCGGGTGATTCAAAAGAAGATAATTGGGAAAATGTAAATATAGAAAAAGAGTTATTTTCCCGTTATTAATTAATCTACAGTTTTTTAAAAAATATAAAATGTATCCATTTAAATGACCAATAAAAAAATATAGAAAATAATCATACAAGGTGGGTCAAAAAGATTGTACGTAACTTTAAAATCTGAAAATTGAATTTCATATAGTTACTTTATTTATTAACTTATAAAAACAAATATTGGTTAGAAGATGTATACCGACTTATGCTTTTGTAAAATATGTATTTCTAGTATACAGGGTGTTTCAAAAAATAAATATAATTTTTTTTTGAAAAAATGTAAAAATTTTCACGTTTCTATTTGTCAATAGAATTGAATAAAATTTTATATACAGAGATAGGCAAAAGTGTTTAATATAAAAACATATAATTCCATTATACAGAGTGTTTGAAAAAATTATTATAAATTTTTAAAAATTCGTTTAAAAATTAAAAATTTTATAATTTATTAGTTATTAAAGATATTTTTATAAAATATAAATTAAAATATCCATTATCAAAAACATGAAAAAAACTGTATTAATAGTTTTTATACAGGGTGTTGCAAAAATAATATATAGTAAATTAAAAAAAATGTTTAAAAATTATTTTTGACCTTAATATTGTAATCTAAAAAAGATATTTATACAGATAAATTACAATTATACAAACTTATTAAAAATATATATTTTTTTTATATACAGGATGATTCAAAAGGAATTATTATAAAAATATTAAAAATATATAATTGGTTATAACTCTTTAAATTTTAAAACTACAAATTTAAAAATTTTATGAGTTATGTAGAATCTTAAGTATTTTAACGTTATAATAAAAAAATACATACAGGGTGTATAGAAAAACATCAAAATTATTTTTTTATTTTAAATTTTGAATAATTCCTACAATTTTATTTATGAATAAATATGGATGAAATTTTGGTATATGATATATATAATAAAGAAGATTATTAATATGTATAAAAAAATGATACAGAGTGTCTCAAAAAATTAAAATTAATTTTTTTATTTTAAAATTTAAAAATTTCCTACAATTTTATTTATGCATATACGTCGATAAAATTTTGATATAATAATGAAAAAGAATATAATTATACATTAAAAAATAATACAGGGTGTCTCAAAAATTAAAATTATTTTTTTTATTTTAAAATTTAAAAATGTCCTACAATTTTATTTATGCACATACGTCGATAAAATTTTTGATATATGATATATATAATGGGGAAGAATATAATTATATATATAAAAATAATACAGGGTGTTACAAAAAATTAAAATTAATTTTTTTAAGTAAAATTTTTAAAAAATTTCCACAATTTTATTTATCAATATTTCACAATAAAATTTTGATAAAAGATGTATATGATAAATTAAAATATTATAACATATACAAAAATGGTACAGGGTGTCTCCAAAAATTAAAATTAATTTTTTATTTTAAAATTTAAAAATTTCCTACACATTTATTTATTTTATGCACATACGTCGATAAAATTTTGATATGTGATATATACAATGGGGAAGAATATAATTATACATAAAAAATAATACAGAGTGTCTCCAAAAATTAAAATTATTTTTTTTATTTTAAAATTTAAAAATTTCCTACAATTTTATTTATGAAGATATAAAGATAAAATTTTATTTGGCGATATATATATAATACCGTAGAATATTATTATACATAGTAAAATGATACAAAATGTCTCAAAAAAATAAAATGATTTTTTTTTTGTTTTAAAATTTATTTTTTTTAAACATTATTTATATTATTTTTGACAATTTTCTATTGGAAATCAATAAGCTTGATTAATTTTACCCAAAAACATAAAAAAACTGCAAAAGAATCAATAAATAAACTTTTTAATTTTTCTATTTTTTTGAAGGGGGATAAGCATGGAAAAATCCCTAAAAATCGATTTTTATTAATATCTCGATAACCATTAAGTTTAGAGAAAAAAATTATATAACTTTTAGAATAGAGAATTTGTATCTACATCTTTTCTGTTTTTACAATTTTTTCTATCTCTTTTAGTTTTTGAGATATTTATGATTTTATTTTTTTTAAATATTTTTTTTCTCAAAAGCTATAATAGATACAAAAATTTTAATAAAGTGAAAAATATAGACAATTAAATTATCCATTTAAAATGTTATTTACCAAAATTGCATAGCCTAAATAATAACAAAGATATAAAATAAAATGTGATTTTTAATGAAATTATGACCAAAAAATGATAAACAAATTAATTTTTTTATTTATAATATTTTTGACAATTTTTTTATTGGAAATCAATAAACTTAATCAATTTTACCCAAAAACATCAAAAAACTGTAAAAGAATCACTAAATAAACTTTTTAATTTTTCTTTTTTTTTTTTCAAGGGGCATGGAAAAAATCCCTAAAAATCAATTTTTTATTAATATCTCGATAACCATTAAGTTTAGAAAAAAGTTATATAACTTTTAGAATAGAGAATTTGTAATTACATCTTTTCTGTTTTATAAAAATATTTTCATCTCTTTTAGTTTTTGAGATATTTATGATTTTAATTTTTTTTAAATATTTTTTTCTCAGAAACTATAATGAATACAAAAATTTCAATAAAGCAAAAAATATGTGCAATTAAATTGTCCACCTAAAATAATATTTAAAAAAATTGCATATCTTAATCAATAACCAAGGTATAAAATAAAATGTGATTTTTAATGAAATTATGACCAAAAAATGATAAAAAAATTATTATTTTTTTATTTATAAAATTTTCGACAATTTTTTATTGGAAATCAATACACTTATTCAATTTTACCCAAAAACATCAAAAAACTGCAAAAGAATCACTAAATAAACTTTTTTAATTTTTATTTATTTTTTTCAAGGGGCATGGAAAAAATCCCTAAAAATCGATTTTTATTAATATCTTGAGAACTATTAAGTTTAGAGAAAAAAATTATATAACTTTTAGAATAGAAAATTTATTGATACATCAATTTTGTTTCATAAAATTTTTTCCATCTCTTTTGGTTTTTGAGATATTGATGATTTTAATTTTTTTTAAATATTTTTTTTCTCAAAAGCTATAATAGATACAAAAATTTTAATAAAGCAAAAATATAGACAATTAAATTGTCCATCCAAAATATTATTTACCAAAATTGCATAGCCTAAACAATAACAAAGATATAAAATAATCTTTATTATATAACTTAATCAACTTCACCCAAAAACATCAAAAAACTGCAAAAGAATCACTAAATAAACTTTTTAATTTTTCTACTTTTTTCACGGATGGAAAAAATACCTAAAAATCAATTTTTTAATAATATCTCGATAACTATTAAGTTTAGAGAAAAAAATTATATAACTTTTAGAATAGAGAATTTATAGATACATCTTTTTTGTCTTATAAAAATTTTTCCATCTCTTTTAGTTTTTGAGATATTTATGATTTTAATTTTTTTTCCTCAAAAGCTATAATATTTTAGACTGACTTGAAAAAGAACAAAAGCACAATTTTCCGCACTTTTTTTGTAGCGTGTGGAAAGTAAAATAAAAATAATCGAAATTTTAAATGGCTTCAAAATGTTTGCTATTTTGGATATTTAAAAAAAAATTGGTAATGGATACGTGGTATGGGTAAGTTAACAAAAGCCCATCAAAAACATATACACAGTGTCTCAAAAAATAGTTACCTTAAATTTAAAGAATATATTTAAATTTCGATATTGACGTTAGTATTGCAATTGAAATACAAAAGTATTTATAGAAATTGTGCATAGGTATTTATAGTTTAAAAAAACAGAACCGCTATACAGGGTGGGTCAAAAAGATGGTATACTAAAAAAATCTTGAAACTATAAAACATTAAAACTTTGTTATTATATCATCTGAAAATTTACAAAATTTCTTAAATATAAAGAATTAAAAACCAATTTATATTATATGAAAATAAAAGAATTGTTATTTAGTTTTTATGTGAAATTTTCAAAACAATGTAGTAACGTTATTTATTAAAATTTTACCTCTGAATGCCGCTTATGGGCTTTACCTCTAATTGGTTTAATTAAAAAATGTAAATACCTTTAAATAACGACAATGTAAGAATACCGTCTTTGTTTTTTTAGTTTTTTTTTTTTTTTTTTTTTTTTTTGGTATCCTAGATCTTTGGCCGTATGTCCCCTCTTAGTCCGAAGGAGTGAGAGATTATAAAAATCGTTAAAAATTAAATACTATTGAGATGTGTAATATCTTACAGACTTAGTACATATTTGTTTAGTTTAAAGGGTTGTAAAAAGTTCAGCTAATTTCATAATTTTTCATAATATTTTTTCTCTTATTTAAAAAAATGCGAGGAAAAGCTTTGTAAAGTCAGTCCAATTTTCTGATCTTTGCTGATCCTTTAAAGACAATAAAAACTAAAGAGTTATCATGGTAATGCTTCGTATCTGTTACCATTGTTACATACCATTGTTTAGATGATTGTTAAAAAACAGCTGTAAAACGACGATTTAATTTTCTTTTTATACGGGGTGTTACGAAATAATATTTAGCCAATAAGAAAAAAAATGTAATGTGTTTTAATTAATTTATCGGTGGACAAACATCAGGGCCGTATGCATTTCTTGTTTTAAATGTAACACCCTTTAGATTGTTTATTTTTAGATTCTGCGTAAAATTATAAGCATATTTTATGTATAATCCTATACTTAACTCTTACCGGAATTCCGATTCTAACCGTCATCGCGATAACATCGTTGTGATAGTGCTCCTAAAATCTTAATACTAACCTTCCTTTTCCCCAGCTTATTTTGGTGAGTTTTAGATATAAGAGTTGCTTAAAAGACATAATTTAATAAATTATAAGCATGTTTAGCCCAACCGGGGGGGCTCGGACCCTCCCATTAATGAAAATAATTTTTCTCAACAGCAAATATTAGAAATGATAGGTGCCATTGGCAACAACAATATAAATAATAATACTCAAGGTGAACAGGGACAAACTCCACAAAAAAATTACTTTTATAGAATTACTGATAAGGGACCGTTAACAGTTTACATAGAAGCAACAGAAAAACTAGGCTTTAACATTGGTATATACAATCATTTAAAAATTGCAAAAGAAATTCTTAATTTAAAACTAAAATATGTAAATAAAATAGCATCAAAGGGAAAAAATCGAGTTTCTGTTGAATTTACAAATTATGAAGCAGCAAACAACCTAATCAGGGACGAAAAATTAAAAGAACAAGGGTACAAATTATATATTCCTTTTAATTACGTCTTTTGTAAGGGGGTAGTACGTCAAATAGATCCTCAAATGGACTTAGAAGAACTTATTAAGGAAACTAACTCACCATATAAAATAGTTAATGTCAAGAGAATGAATCGCCGAATAAAAAAGGACGGACAATCAGAATATGTACCTACAGGCACAGTTCTGTTTACCTTTGAAGGAGTATTTCTCCCCAAATATATAACCATCTATGGCCTATCTTTACCAGTAGTTACGTATGTTCCACCAGTAACACAATGTTTTTCATGCTATAAATATGGACATACTAGAAATCAATGCAAAGGAAAAAAATATGCCCTAACTGTGGTAGGGAAAACCATGAGGATGAAAGTTTCGAATGCGAAACTAAATGTCTACATTGCAAAAGTACGGAACACAAAGCATACCACAAAACTTGTCCAGAATATATAAGACAACAAAATATTAAGACATTGATGGCTTTTGAAAACAAAACATACATCGATGCGGATATCCAGATCCCAAAGACTAACGCAAATAGTAGCGGATTCACAGCAAACAGACAAGATTTTCCAACCTTACCAAATAGAATAGAACCCAATAGAATAAATGTCAACCAAAGACAACAAATATATAATGAAAGTAATCAAAATAATAAAAGAACATACCGACAGGCTGTCGGAACACCCCAAAAAGGAAAATAACGCCAAGCCAAGGATACGATAGAATCGCCCATAACAGTCAATTATTTTTTCCTAACTCTCGAGAAAACCCACAAATTCCGAACAATTACTTGACAATTACAAGGCCTAGCTATAGTGCCACGCAATCATCCCAAAACTCATTAGATAGCTTAACACAATCAGTTAATGAAAGTGATAAAGAACTCCTTTTAAAAATCTCACAACTAACCAGAACTAACCAGAAGCAACAAAACAGATAGTGAGAGATATTGTAAACACTGGAGGAATAGATAGAGAGAGATAAACCTAACAATAATGCAAATCAATATACAGAATAAATTAAAATAAGAATAACATAATAAATACCCCTATAAAAAAATTAACAATAATACAAATATATTTATTATAAATAGCAAAATATTACTTTGTTTTTTTTTTCTTTAAAATGGATAATTACCAATTAACAATAATGCAATGGAATATACGTAGTTTTAACTCAAATAGGGGAAATTTAATTAATTTTATAGAACAATATAATCCAGATGTAGTGATTTTAAATGAAACATGGCTTAAACAAAAATACTCCACTAATATTAAACAATATAAAATTTACAGACAAGACAGAATGGATGGATATGGTGGAATTGCGACTTTGGTTAAAACAAAATATGTATCGGATGTGATCTACAATTACCAAACTAATATTACTCCATCGATACAATACCTAATTATTAAAATAGGAAACTATAATGTGGTAAATATATATATTCCACCAACACAACAAATAACACTTAACTTCCTTGAACAAATATTTACAAATTTAGAAGGACATGTTATTATGATGGGCGATTTAAATGCTCACCACGAGTTTTGGGGCAGTGACAAAAGAAACAATAATGGCAAGATGATAATGGAATTTCTAGATAATACAAAATATGTCCTATTGAATGATGGAAGATCAACACGCTTTGGAAATCCCAACCAAAATAATAGCTCTGTTGACTTAACTATAGTAAATGAAAATCTGGCACCAAAATGCCAATGGAACATAATAGAAGACCCTGGAAACAGTGATCATTATCCAACAATTTGCACCATATTAGGTAATCACACATCACATAGAGTAGACGTAAGAAACATAAGACAAAAACGCAACTTTGCAAAAACAGATTGGCAAAGATACCATGATTTGTTGATAATTGAACTTAGCAATCTTGATACTGGAAATATTGAATACGAACAATTTAATAGTATCCTACAGAATGTCGCAGAAGAAACAATCCCCTATAAATCCAATTTTAATGGAACACCAAGCAATCCATGGTGGAATGAAAAATGTTCAGAGCAAATTGTGATAAGAAAAAACGCCATCAAAAACTTTAAATCATCTCCCTTCCTGGAAAACTTCCTAATTACTAAACAAACAATTGCAAAAGTTAACAGATATCTAAAAAAGACAAAAAAAGAAAAATTTAGAAACTTCTGCGAAAATTTAAATAGAGACATGAGTGTAAGCTATATCTGGAAAACTATTAAAAAAATTTCAAATACGCCAATGCAACTTTCAGACTCATTTCCCTCCCCACTAATTGCTATAGAGATTCTAAATAAAGTCTCCAATAATCACATAATCTATGAATTAGAAATAAAACCTATTGATATAGGAAACATTAAATATTTTACAATAAACGAGCTAGAATCAAGTTTAAATGGAAAGAAAGATAAAGCTACCGGAATGGACAACATATCATACTCAATGATCAACAATTTACCACAAAATGCCAAACAAATGTTACTCAATATTTTTAACAGATGCTTAGAAACATCAACGATACCTGAAGAATGGAGAAAACAATGCATTTTACCAATAGTAAAACAAAACAAAGATAAAAATAATCCAGATAATTTTAGAGGCATTGCTTTGTCATCCTGCAATGGAAAACTACTAGAGGGAATGATTAAAAATAGACTTGAATGGACAATAGAAAACAAAAAACTTTTAACACATTTTCAAACAGGATTTCGAAAGGGAATGGGTACAATAAACAATGTAGCATATGTATCCTCATTTGTCCAATTAGCATTCAGTAAAGGTGAAACGGCTATAGCAGTATTCTTAGACATCCAAGCTGCATACGATAATATTAATAATCAATTACTATACAAAAAACTCATCGACTTTGACATACCAATAGAACTATGCAATTTAATTTTTAACTTCCTAAACAATAGGGTAATATACAACATGGATAACCAAGGAGATATGAATGGGCCTATAACTACATCGACAGGAATACCACAAGGATCACCTCTAAGCCCAATATTATTCAATTTATATATCCAAGAACTATTTACAATAATACCGGAGGATGTCACACTACTAGGATATGCGGACGACATGGCCCTACTAATTAAAGGGAATAATGTTTCCAAAATGGTTGAAAAGATCAATTCAACCCTAAATCTTATAAATAATTGGCTTATAAATAATAACTTACAATTATCTAAAGAAAAATGTGAGGCTGTATGGTTCACAAAAGGCAACCGAAGAGATAAACCACCGAATATTAATATAAACAATAGCATCATCCAATTTAAAGATAATGTTAAATATTTAGGCATAATTATTGATAATCACTTAAAGTGGAATAAACAAATAGAAAATATGATAAACAAAGCCCGTAAAGGTATAAATATCCTTAAAACCTTCTCAAGGGTATCATGGGGCGCAGACCCGAAATCCTTACAGATGGCATTTAATGGTATAGTAAAATCTCACCTAGACTATGGTGCAATACTTTTGAAACCAACTTCCCAAAAAACCTAAACAAAATAAACAAAATTTTCTATCAAGGCCTAAGAATAATCACTGGTTGCATGAAAAGCACACCCACAAATGCCCTACTAGCGGAAACCGCCGAAATTGATAAGGAATCCAGAAGGAAATGGCTCAGCTCAAAATTCATAACAAGAATAAATCAAATAAAAAATCATCCCTTAATACAGATTTTAAAAGACATTAAAAGTACAACACTAGAAAATAATCCATATTGGCGCAACAAAGAAACTCCATATCTAGTAGAAGCTTTAGACAACATACAACCATTTGATAACAAAATGTACAAAGCGGACACACACCCCTGTTTTGAACTTGACTATGACTTTCAAACAAATAGGCCTGAAACTATTGATTTGGAACTAAACAAATCTGAAATAAACATCATAAGTAAATTCAATGAAAAAAGTAGTAATATTGCAAAAAACTACACTCTAATCTACACAGACGCATCAAAATTAAATGAGAAAGTGGGACTCGGAGTCCACATCCCAACATATAATATAAATTTCTCAGCCAGACTTCCGGATCACTTGAACATATGTTCAGCAGAAATAGCAGCCATAAATAAGGCCTGCACCATCTGCTTCACGAAGAACATAAAGAGGGCTTTAATTTTAACAGATTCGCAAAGCGCCATACTCAAATTACAAAATACAAAAATAGACACAAATAATGATTACATATCCCTACTCACAAAAAGACTAATTATAGAAGCTAGAGAAAATGGTACCAACATAATGCTAGCATGGATACCTGGGCATTCAAATATCCCAGGAAATGAATATGTAGACAAATTAGCAAAAATAGGCTGTGGACTAAATATACCGTTAGACTTAAAAATCAATATAGCTGACATTCTACCTAATATTAAAGAAAACATCAGACAAAAATTTGAAGAATCCTGGAAAGAATCACTCAAACTAAAAGGAAAATGGTACGGAAAAATAACCAAAAAATTCCCAAACAAACCCTGGCATCATTGCTTACACTATATAAACAGAAGACATCTAACCACTATAGTGAGAATGAGAACGGGACACTGCCTAACCAAACAACATCTATATAAGATTGGAATCCAGGATACACCCTACTGCGAATGCGGTCAAGAGGAAGATCTCAACCATATATTCTTTTCATGCCCAATCAATGCAATACTCGATTTTGATATGTATAATGAAGTAAGTAAAAACGGAATTAACCGCCCTTTTGATATAAGTATAGTCCTTGCAAATATAGATAACAATCTAATAAAACTACTCAATGGATTCTTAACTTATAATAATATTAAAATCTGAAAATATAATAAAAAAAAACCTATAATTTCCCCCTCTTAAATGTTTTCCGAGGCGACATTTCCATTTGTGTAAGTCGCTTCGCCGTCGCTCCGAAGCGTGAAAAGTATTTTTCCTGTGTTTGTGCTATCTGTCTAACTAACTATGTATCTCTAACTTAAATGGAGCATATATATCACATAATAATTACAGATGATACAGTTTAAACATTTAAAATTAGTCTAGTATAGTGATAGTGTCGGGATAACCGGGAGTTTCGAGCTCGCAATCCGGCCAATCCCACGGGCGAGAGCTGGCAAATCGTCCAGGGGACGAACGCCAATAATAATAATAATAAAAAAACTCTTACCGTTTTTGGCTTAATTTAAATTTTATGTCAAAAATGACGTTTGCAGACCATTAAAAAGCCATCAATTTTTTTCTAAACAAGAACATTTATTTAGAATCGCGGTTAGGTTCTTCGTCTAGGAAGAACTTCTTTAGTGGACTGTATAGATATGTCGGCAATTAATATATACAGTGTGGTTAAAAATAAACGTCAAAAGATATATTAACAAAAACCTTTAAAGTCATTTTTTTTTAAATGGAAATACCTATTTTTTAGTACCTTATCCTATTAAGCATTAAAATGAGGGTAATTTTATATAAGGATGCCTATTTCAAAACATTATACTTTTGAAATATTGACAATTTATTATTTTCTATTCTAACAATGCTATTAAGTACGGCTTTTAGGTTTGGCTTCTAGTAGACCAGGACGGCGAGATGCGGCGTCATGACCAACTTAGCTGTACTTACTCGAGCCTAACAGCAAAGAATGACGAAATATTAAATTGTCAATATTTCGAAAATTATAAATTTTTGAAACATACACCCTTGTTCAAACTTAGCTTTATTTTTATTGCTAAATAGGATAAAATAATAAAAGGAGTATGTCTCCATTAAAAAAATACTTTTAAGGTTTTTGTTAGTGTAACTTTTAAGCTTTATTGTTAAAATATTATACAGTCCCCTTATAAAGTTTTTCTTCCACAATAAATCTAACCTCGATTCTTATTTAAAGCGTTTATATAGAAAAAAAATGCACTCCTTTCGCGGTCTTCGAGTAGTACGGTCACGTTAACGTAGAAGGCTACATAGCTTTCCCGGGAAGGCAGCTGGAGGTGACGTACGGGCGTTTTCTGTACCCGTGGGAATCAAAAAAGATTTACGCTAAATTGTGGCTTCTTTCTCCTGGAATTAAGCGCTGTGAGCGAAGATTCCTACAACCTGATGATTCTACGTTTTGGTGTCAAAGCACATGGTCGAGGAGGTGCGCGCGCCTTGCGAAAAATCGTAAGTGGTGAAAGTGACCGGTTATGCGAGATACCAGTTGCAGTTCTTGGTTTGACAGTTACTATTTATGCATGTTCAGAAGTTCATCGCTTTAGTTAACTGTTTAAATTGTTTCTTATTCATATGCTAGAAAAATCTGGGCGTTTGGAGCTTGGTTATTCAGATTTTCCACCGACAAAGCCGGGAAAGCTTATGAGCAATAGCTCATATGACCGGAACGGGAGAACTGGCGAATTGACTTAGTATCAAAGCCATAAAACAAAGGATTAGAAATTAAAAAAATGGTTATGTTGCCTGCAAACGTCATTTTTGACATAAAATTTAAAATAAGCCAAAAACGGTTAGAGCTAGGTATAAGCATTATACATAGAATATGCTTAGAGATTTATGCAGAATCCAAAAATGAATAATATACAGGGTATCCAATTTAAAATAAAGAAGTTCACATTTACATGCCATCTACGAATGCTAAAAAATTTTCAACATTTTCCAAACCATACTTTTCGAGAAATCGATCACCGCAGTTCGTCGTGGGACACTCTCTATGTAAGGCGATAAAACCAAACGGCGCAATAACAAAATCCCAATTATTCATTTACCTGATATTGTTGTTCATTATCAATTGTACCAACAACAGCCACAACTTGATACTGCCGAGCTTTCATTGCAGCCTCACTTTTTCTTAAGAGCCTCATAGCCGGAGACGTACCGTTAGTGTCACCCAGCTGCGCCATCTGCTGAGGGGAGTGACTAGGATCCAAGACTAGAAGAACTAAACTGCCATCACGGTGAACTTCAATACCCATTATTGTTCGACTGTGACCTACAATAAATAATATTTTTACCTTATTATCATTTATATAAATTTAAATAAATCACTTTTTAGACCATGACTACATCCATACATCTACAACATAGAAAAAATGCAATACATTCAATTTATAGGGCCTTTGTTTATGTTTAATAAAATATACCAAATTAATAATGGAGATTGTACACTTTGAAAGGAGCCCCTCACATTATACCTAAAACAGATGGAATTTCAAATTCCGAAATAGTACCACGATAACTTTATGAAATAACCCAATTTTTAAGGTAAGCTAACATGGGTTGCAGAATTTTAAGGATGGAAATGGATAAATACTTTCCACAGAAAAGTAATGTAACACTGGGATGTTCCAGGATATGACATATGACGAAACACAACAAATGTCTATATTTTAAAATATAATATCGTTATTAATACGCCGGATCCGTCATACCCAGAAAAATCAGAAAAAGAGTTGACATAAGCAGTTGCAATAATGGCAATGGCCTTTAAATCCTGATGCAAAAAATTACAATATGAAATAAAGTTTATATTCGGTTTAAAACTAATTAACCAAACATGTAGTTGGCCAAATAGATCTCAAGGTCTTTTTAAGAAGATGATCTGACGATATTTTTTGTTTTGCCGACGAAGTATACAGTACACAAAGTATTAATAAATAGTAACACAGAGGTTTTTCTTTAAAATTACTTTAAAAAGAAAAAAATATTATTTGGGTTACTTACCAAACATGTAAAAGGACCACTTCGAGAGACAAGATCACAAAAATGGACCAATATTTTAATAACGAGTCGGCCATCTTTAGAGATTTAAATTAAACTTTATAATATTGTTACTTTAAAAATAAGTGTTTATTTTATAGAATTGAATGAAGTTAGGATCGTTAAATTTAGTTTTATAATTTATTTTAATAATTTTCCTTAGTTTTTCCAAGTTCTTTCTTTACTTTTGAAGGTTTCCGAAAACGTTCGAGTTATCCATTTAGAACTTTTAGTTCATTCTGTAATAAAAGAATTCACGAGATATTTCTGTAATATTCTTGATTTTTCTATGTTACAGTAAAAATGCATGAACATCAAAAAATACTACAAAGCAAAAGGATTCCTGATGAGTTATGAAAAGGTTCGAGACAGGATCTATTGAATGGCGGAGTTGTGGGGATGTAAGTAAGGGACCGAATTATAAAAGAATTGCCATATACATAGCAGGACTATTTCCACTTAGTTAATCCGGGAATTGCTATATCTTGGTAGCGATGGATTACTTCGGCAAGTGGCCAGAAGTCTACCCAATATTAAATCAAGAAGCTTGGACCTGTGCGCATATACTATTTCCACAATTTGTCACCATGGAGTAGCAAGAGAAATACATACCAACCAAGGCTAACCAGAAACTTTTGAGTCCGATCTTTTTAAGAATCTTTGTAATCTCTTGGGAATCCATAAAACAAGGACCACACCTCTTTAGCCCCATTTAGATGGCTTGGGCAGAAGGTTTAACAGAACCCTTGATAACTACTTGAAAATCACTGCTAAAGTCATTTTTGGAGTGGAATTGTGCTTTTCAGTCCAGCCTTATCGAAATAGACCCACAGTCCATTTATCTCCCTCTCTATCTCTCTCATTCTCTCCCTCTCTCTCTTATAATGTTTATAATAAAAGTAGAAAGGTTTCATTGAAATAAATTTCTTTTTATCTACCTTGATGTTGTAAATATAAAGGTGGCGTAAATTCCCCACCAACGCCACTTTCAAAATGGTTTAACACCCATTTGAACAGTTCAGGATGTGATCCACCAGGTCCCGTCGGCCTATGAAAATCCACTAACTGGCATCGAATTCGCAGAAATGACAGAAGAGTTACAACCTCCGTCGCTCCAATCCATTTTCTCGTATTAACCAGTCTACAACCCAACTGCTCGGATCCCTAAAGAAATATAATGATTAGGAAGTTTAAAATTTATGCATCTTAAAAATAATATTAATGCTTAATAACCAGCGCATATCTTTCGATTCAATGGCGGCGAGTACGTGGGTGCACGGAGGCCAATGCACCCAAAGAGGTGAAATGTATGGGTGCAATGCACCCATAAATGAACATTTTAACATTTTTGTCCTTCAAAAGTGTTGTGTTTTTTTTTTGTCTTCAATTTTTTATTGGGGGTAAGAATGGAATACTACTTTTGCTTATTCTTCTGAAAGTTTGTGTTCCCATCACGAAATATAATCCTTTTTTTTTGCTCTTCAATTTTTTTTTACATGGCCCCGGCACCCATATGAAAACTCAAAACCCTGTTTCGATTGTTTACTAAGATAACTGACAATTATTTTGTCGTTTACTGTATGTAGTTTTGACAGAGGTGGCAAATTTGGCATTTGACTTTTACCGTGTGATTCGTTTATATGTTTTTTACAAAAAAGGTATATTAATTAATAACTTTTACTGTTCTACATAAAAGTGCCTGTTAAAAACGTATATACGAGCATCGTGTCAGTGAAGGCATCGGTGAAATTCTTTAGGATTCTAGTATGTTAAGAGTCCCATCTCTAACTTGTAATAACTTGTTGTTAGTTAGTTATCTAATTGTAGCTTAATTTAATTTTGTAGTTATTTTTTTCAATAATTGTAATAGTCATTGTAAAAATGGGGAATCCCGTATACTTAATAAATAAATAAATAAATAATATTTTTATACTAATTTCGGGAGGTCGCCGGTAATATTTTGGATTTGAGGCTTCCTAAATTGACGTCACTGAATGATATAAAAAAATGGGAAGTAGCATTAGTATAAGTCATTAATTCTGTAGCAATCATTCGAAAGTTATAAATATATTTTTCTTCCAACTTTAAATGTCAAAAAGTCCATAACGAAGCGCTATATTTTTTTTATGAAGTTAAATTAATATTTTTGTACACTCAATCCACTAAATCATTTACGACATGGCCTTTCCGGACACCCTCTTTATGATCCCAAAGGTACACAATAGAAAAACATGATAAATAACACTGAAAACTCATAATTTCCTACTATTTAAGAACACTCAAATTTCGACGACTCTCGCAGCAGTTTCGTTTCTATAAAAAAAAAGTAGACATCAAAACATTAAACAAATAGTACTGAAAGGTCTTAGTAACCGGAGCATCATTAAAAAAAAAAGATCATGTGAATTCTTACAGTATAACTCTTACACGTACTTTATTATTATTATTATTATAGAGTTCAGACAGTATGCGGTAGAACCGGAGTTGTATTTTAATTTTATAATTTTCATACCCAAAACTATTTCGCTCTCAACCTAAAATTAGTGTTTTCTCGAATTCATCTTTTGTGGACAGATTAAGATTTTAATACTTTTAAAAATAATAGATTTTAACTTATTTTAGTTTTTAAATTACTAAAAGAAGGCCATATCAACGCGTATTATGTGAATTAGTCGCTTTGTACTTTTTGTGAATTGAGCAAACCCCCATTAAAAAAACGACCAAATATTACTAATAATACCAATGACCTTTGTGACAAAGAAAACAAATCAAAATTATTTGCCTTTGTTTACAAATAATTCCGTGTTGGCAACGCTGTAAACAATATGACGACGTATTATATTTTCATTGCCAGAGGCGTGCCATTCCGAAGTCCTAATAAAATAAATACATATAAATATAACATTAAAAATACGCATTTTTAGATAAACTCGCAAAACCTTCCTAAATAAGACTTGGGTTTGCATAATTTTATGTTTAATAACGAGGATATGGTAAATATACATGTATTTGTAGAACAAAAACGATTGGTCAGAATAATTTAAGATTGAAGTATAAAGCTTGGGATCAACGATGAAAGTATTTCATGAGATCTTTGTGTCGTGCGAGAAAAAATTTATGTTTCCCTGGAAAAACACTGATTATTTTTACAGGGGAAATTTTTGTCCTATTATACAAAACTCTCATAAAAAACGTTTAACATGGATCCCAAGCCAAAGAAAATTTGTCGTTTTTTTATTAAGAATGTGGGGTTATTGATTATATATAGACATTTATGAGTGTATCATGTATTTTTTTTTTAATACATTTTAGAGAACAGACAAAAAACTGCTCAATACTAATAATTTGGTTAAAGAATGGGTTATTTTCTTAATAATATTATGTTATTAAAAGCCAATGATTTCTAAACTGTATTTCGCAAGTAAATATAGTTTATTATTTAAAAGTTATAGGGTATTAAAACCAATATAATTAATTATTTAAATGTTACCTATGAGGTAGCCCTCGATATGTAACTTGGACAAAGTTTAGAAATCGGAAATCTATACCAATAAGATGTAAAGTTTGTACCTTTTTTGTATTTGTTTGTCTGTAGTCGCTAAGCTTCAGAACTACTGAACCGACCATACAAATTCTTTCACAATCAGAAATCTACACTATTCAGGAGTGTTATAGGCTATATTTTTTTATAATTAAACAAAAAGTTCAGATATTAACGCCCAACAAAGTGGGCACGGGTCGGTTATCTCGTACATGTTGTAATAATAAAAACTGGAAAGTAGATAAAAACTTTTCTACGGGAAATACGATTGGCGACAATACATTCCGCTAGTTATCATACAAAATAATATGTATTTTATACTTTTAAAAAGACTGGATCTTTTACCAACCCTTACGTTTGGTTGCGAATTCGCCATTTTACACATACTTTACTGTTAAACGAACTGACTGACTCTGATGAATCCGATTGGCACTACCTAGTTCGTGATTATTTTTTTATTATTATTACTGGACATAAATTTTCTTTACTTTTATTACCTTTTGAGGAAATTTCTTTAAAATTTGTTGTTTATACTCGCCTAATTTGCCATTTTAGTTTTTGAGTAATATTTCCGATATATTTTGTTCTTGACTAAATTTAAGCATATACCAAACAACACATTATTTTGAGTAAAATAAAGTTGACAAACGAAAGATCCGACTTTTAATATTTCGATAATTTCTTTGTTCAGTTGGTAGCTTCATTATTTAAATATTTTTTGTTTAATTTTGAAAGCTAAGGATTTGAGGTGGAAAATGCATAATTTAGTTAAATTTGAGGAAAAACAAAATATACACAAAAAACTAAAATAAATAGGGTGCAACAAGGACATAGTCAGCAACAACTTTAATAAGTAAGGAATAACACCGAAAATAGGAAAGGTAAGGAATTTGAAAACATCTTTAATTGACAATTTTTTATATATTGCACAAAGTAAAAACAACTTCAATACCTAAACAAATATGTTAAAAAAAATAAATAAAAGTAAAATATTAAAATGATTAGTTATTAAGTAACTAAAGGGTGTATCAATAAGAGCGTCAGAACTTTAAAATGACACAAAGTAATGTACAAGTAAAGTGTAAATATTTTTTATTTTATTTGACATCAGGTTTTGAAAATATTATTATATATTTAAACTTTTTTAGTTGAATGGATTCTCAATAATATCACCCATGAAAATGAACACATTTTAACAATTTTGTCCCTCAAAAGTGTGGATGTGGATGAGAATTTTTGTTTTTTGAACTTTTATTTGAGGTAAGAATGAAATACTACTTTTGCTTATTCTGAAAGTTTTTTGTTTTGATTACGAAATAGAATGTGAAGTTGTGTATTCAAAAATGTTTGTCACTTAGCACTGGCACCCATATGAAAACTCAAAACCCGCCGCTTCTGGTTGCTACAGTATCATTTTAAAGTTCTGACGCTTTATTGGTAAACCCTTTAGGGTGCGCTCCACTAAGCGCTCACAACGCTCAAAATGCTATTTTACCGTCGGCTAGAGGAGCATTTTGAGCGTTGAGAGCGCTAAGTAGGATGCACCCTTAGTATATCAAATACTCAAAAAGTCAAAATACACGTATAATTGACAGACAATCAGAAAATATTTTAAAATTGGATCATCCTAGCAAAATACAGCTGTAAAAATGTATTTTTATATTGATATGTTATTCTTCTTAAATTTTGTTTTTACTGAAAGTGGCTATCAATTTTGTAAGTTTAAATACCTAAATACTTCTAAACAAACAATTCTATGCAAAATATTAGGTTATAGCACAGCCCGCATAAAAAAATAGCTGGTGTTTCATAAACAAATCACTAGCTGGTCCAGAGCTTGATGCCTGAAAAAAAACCTTATTTAATATATTATAGTGGTTTAATCCTATTAGCAAGAGCAAGTAGTTTTTAAATAGTGACTAACGAAGGTGACCAAAAATTAGATAAAAAAACAGCCTATTTTGAGATAATGCTGAAACTTGGGATGTGTAGAAATTGGAAAATTATAAAAATATTGTAAAATGGTGTATACCGTTAATAAATAAAATAAATAAATGTAAGTAAATCAGGGCTTAGTGTTTAAGCAACGACATAAACCGATCCTAGGATGGGTTTTAATAAGTTTGTTTTTTAAATATACTTCTCAACTATTAATAATTCGGGTATTCTACTAATTGAAGTACACAAAAATAATAATTATCGGAGTTAATGATCGGAAAATTAATAGGCAATTTTTAAATTTAAATTTCTTTCTGGATTGTAAAAAGAACATCTACATGCAAATCGTTGCAGTTTTTAATATAATATACATCCACTTTATGACTTTTTGTTTAGTATGCCTTTTGGTCACATTAGACAAAATAATATTACACAGTACGTTTTCCAGGTTTTGAAGGACAAAAAGAAACATTTTCCTGCCTTAGTTTTTGCCTAAGTATGTCCCCTTGGTCGTCAAATCAAATATAAAAATACAGTATATAAAATATAAAGAAGTATACCTGTATTTTTTTATTATTTTTAATGTTTCAATAAATTTATTATTATATATTTTTTAAAATTTTGATACATAGCGGCTGCGTTGGCGCCTAGCTGTGGGACCTTGGTCATATATTAACGTTACAGGTTTGATCAAAATATACTAAATTGTTCAGAAGTTAGAATGGGGACGACTGTATAATTAGCAATGATAAAAGTTTCAGGCAATAAAGAAAAAAATGTTTGGTAAACCTATCTAAAGACAAGAAGTTGGAAATTAGGTTTCTTAAAATGTTTTCAAAACCTTGGATTATCACCTGTACAGGTAGGATACGCAGTAATAAACGTAACCGGTACCGCCAGCCAAGCAAACCAGGGTCTACCCGGAAGAGGAAGGAAAGCAACATATCAAAAAATCAGCTGACCTAAAATTCTTTCTTGAAAACTCTGCTACCTCCTATATTATATTTTCGCAATTGAAACACCCTGTGCCCAGTATCCCATATCATATACCTAGCAATTTTTATTATGGCATTTAAAATTTTTAATAAGCAAAAATTTGTATAAAAGTAGGCCATCTGTGGATATACTGTATATTGGGTATATGTATTTCGATTGTCATAAAAGTTTGGATACTTACTTACTGGATTCTGATGTCTCAGATATAAGCCATTTCTCCTTTAAATACGATAATAAACTCCTTAAAGAAGTTATACGAAGTCTTAATCTTCGCACAGTAGTTTGCAAATTAAGGATTTGCCTTCTCTCTCTAACAGTTTTTAATAGGGCCAAATTTTTTCTCTGCTTTTCAGCTGTTAAAAAGTCACCACTTTTCATGTCACCAATATAGCCTCTGCAATATATAAAATAAACTTAATATGGGTAGAATGTAAGCAAGGGACTATGGTTACTCCCACAAGACCCTTGCAGTACATTATTACTTAGGCTTTAAGACTTTGTGAACAACCCCCAAATAAACACATATACAGGGTGTTCCAACTCTATTTATATGTGAAATAACTTCGCCCCTGTGCAAGATACAAAAAAAAAACTTAAGTTAATGTTTATGTTTATTTGGAAACACACTTTTTATTGACAGTACCAGTTAATATACAAGATGTCTTAAAAACAGACATTTTAATGTCAAGTAGGTTTTTCTTTAATGGAACACCCTGTATATTTTAATTAATTTTGACTCTATTAAATTCTACATCAAAAACGTGTAACACACTATATGTCAATTATTGCTGGTTTTTGAGATATCAACAGTATGCTTTTTTTATCTTTGGGCAATCCACAAAGGCTAAAAGCCTAAATACTAATGTATCGTGGGTGTCTTAAGCAAGGTAAGAGGAACTTTGTTAATACGGTACCTAAAAACTTGAAGATTTGGGGGAGAAGGGAAGACAGGCAGCAGGTTCCATATTCTAGAAACTCTGGGGATAAAAGAACGAAGTGGGAATTTCGGGGCATATCCAGTTAAACCGTATAGGGATGCATAGGTGCGGCACCACAAGTTACTCCGTTGGGAGTTGCAAGTGGAGGGCCTATACCAGATAACTCGTCGGAGCAGAAGCCATAAAAGTATCTATAAAAGAGCGATAGATCTCCTACAGCTCGACGATGGGCAAGAAAAGAAAGTCTTTCAATAAGTAAAGGATTATTAATAAGACGAACAGCTCTTCTTTGAATGGCATCAAGAATGCTGAGGGTTGTGGGGGACGCCATTCCCCAGACATGAGAACAATATTTCAGAGAGGGTCGAATTTGGGACACATATAAAGTGTATAAATTGGAAGGGAAAAATACTTTTTGGCTCGGAAAAGAAATCCAAGCTTTTTGAAAGCCGCCGTGGCTATAGATACAATGTGTTTATGCCAGTTAAGGTTGTTTTCAAATGTAATGCCCACCAGGTTGAATGTGTCCTTACTCTGCAAAACCTGGCCACTCATAAGCAAAGGGTGAGTGAATTTTTTCGCGACCAGAAACATGATTGTGTTTTGGATGCATTAAATTGAACGACATTTTTGGCGCCTCAATCCAATATGAAATTGAGGTCCTGAGAGATTGGTTTGAGAACCTGAAAACTGGAGTGAAGGGTACTATCGTCTACTTTTACCAAGTGTAACTTTTTAATGTAAAATATGTTAAAGAAATAATAGGAATTTTAATCTAAAAGTTATGTACAGGGTGACCTAAAAAAAATCGTTTTCAATTTGTGTAAGATACCGCATGGCGCCCACTAGAGTTTACAACAAATTTAATAGCAGATTCTAATTCATCTCTTAAAACCACCCTTTGCCGAATATTGTGACACAATGTACCTACTTTTAACAAAACTATTTTAAAAGACCAAATCCAAAATAAATTTTTGTCGCCCTGTATCTCTAAAACCAACGACTTTTGGGCTAAGGTAAGTTGGGTTAAATAAATTGTCATATTTTAGCCTCGGGAGTTTGTGGTACCACTTTTTTGTACCACAGAGACACCCTGTTTTTTTTCTGTAAAAGCTTTAAAACATTTTAAACTGATTTTTTTTTATATAAATATAAATAGTATTATACAAGAAAAATAAAGTTTAGGTGCAATAAATTAAACATAGTGTAAAAGACATACCTATTCTTGGTTTGGCCTTTTTTAATCTTGTAAACCCCTGTCTGTTGCATTGTCTAACCAAATTTTTTATCATGTTGTGCCCTTTCATATCAGTAGAACTCATTAATCTGGGTTTCTTCCTTACACATGCTAAAAACAATTAAATAATTACGGACACTTTCGAGAAAACTTTTATATTTTATTGCAAATAATGAAGAGATTAAAAAGTAAATAACTGATATTTAGTAAATATATTTAAAATAAACAAGAAAGTTGGCAAAAATTCTTTAGATAGTTATTTATTGAACAAATAAAAATTTCGTTTTTTAGTTGATTGACTAAACTTGAGCTTTTTATGAATATCCAACATAAAAACAACACAAAACAAATAATTAAATTTTTTTACCTACAATAGGCTTTACACATTTCCCATTTTTTTTCCATTCCTCCTTTATTATGGCGCTCTGGCCAGTTAGGAGAGAGGAGAAAAGCCTAAACTTACTGGCACATATTTCATCTGCTGAAAAAAAATTATTAACGACTTTCTTTAAATGAAAACAATATGACAACATCCACAGATTGTATTTGTACTCGGGAAATTATTTTAAATAAATAATTAGGTAATTTTTTGGCTTTAAAAAATGCAGATATTTAGTGTGTCCCAGAATATATGTTACAAGAGGACTAATGGATCCAAATTTTTTAAATTTTAAATAGGCAACTTAAACACTAAATTTCGCTCCTACTTGTCCTATAATTAAGTTTTATTGCATTATGTAAAAAAAATTACAAAAACTTAATTTATCCTCTTGAAACACCTATCCTGGGACACACTGTATATTAGATAAACAACTTCTCCGTGGTCTCAGGGGATGCATCAGTAATGAAGCATTAAAGTCGGCATACTTATGCACTTTTTCATTCCATTATGTCGTATGGTATCTTTGCGTGGGGAAGTGCAGCGAATGCAGACAGGGTTTATGGACTCAGAGAAAGGCAGTAAGAATACTTGCCGGTTTGGGGTATCGCGATGATTGCAAGCAGGCTTTCATTCACTTTAGTGACCTCACCTTTCCTTCGATATATGTTTTGGCCTGTGTCATGTATATTAAAAAAATAAACACCTGTACCTTCAGTACAGGAACTTACATGGCTATGACACAAGACACCGGAATGACCTTGTGGCTACATACTGCAGGCTCCGAAGATGTCAGAATAGACCAGAATATATAGCAGTCAAACTGTTCAACAGACTGCCTTTAAGTATGAGAGAGTTGCCAGTGAAAATTATGAAAGCGAGAGTAAAAGATTTTTTTGTAAGAATGCATTTTATAATAAGAATGAATTTTTAAATTATGACTTTTTAAATTTTAATTGAAATTTTAAATTTTAGCATTTATTTTAATATTTTAACATATTTTAATATGTTAGTGTCTGTTTGAAGATTAAAATTATTTTATTTTTATTTTGGCTTGTGCATGTACATTTGTATTTTGGCATAAATAAAGTATTTATTTGAATTTGAACAATAAGTTACCTGTAACATGATGATGGCTGTATGGCAAAAAAGTGGATTTCCATTTAGTTTAAGATTTCCGATGCTGCCTGTCTTAGTAATGATATTACTGGTCAAAACAATCGGAACAGATATATGTATATTTGGAGAAATTCTTATTTTATTTCCAAGAAAAGAAAAACCAAATATTTTTTCTTCCTTTATCATTGGAAAACCTTAAAAATAAAAAAAAATATTTTTAATAATAAATAACTCAAGTAATAAGTAAAAAATATAATGTGGTTTATTTTTTTACATTAACAAACATTAAAAATCAGTAAAGTTTTAACATACCGGTTCAGCTAAACAACATAACACATCGGCAATTTAAGGAAAAGGGACAGTCTAACTAAATACCGGCATGTTAACATAGGTGACTAATAGTGCTTGTTTGTATATTACATTACTGGCCCATATACCAAAACCTTTTGCTGATGCAGTATATACTGTCTTGTTGTTCAGTATACCTTGCCCTAATACAGTAACAAAATGTTAAGTGCTCTTTTTTAAAATGCTTTATTAAACCCACCTATATATACTGTTGTAAGGTGGCACTTCAGTTTTCATGCAACATAGAAACATATAAATTTTACTTAAAAAAAAAGTACCAAACATTTTCAAGTTTGCTTGGTCCCTTTTGCCTAGTTTTTTTAATATATAAAAATTAGATACTCTTAGCCAAAAAGATATGCACTGTATCAAAAAGTTACCGGTTAAAACATAATTATTTACTAGTTCTTTATTAAGAAGGGAGAGAACCATCTGACATTTATTTTGCTAAATACAGTTTATTATTTAAAAAAATTGTATAAAGTAGGCATTACCAAATTTCAAAAATTTTTAAAATAAAAATTTAACAGTGTTAAAGATGATTTTGTTCTGTTTTAAAGAATGAAATGAGTACAATGTCATGAAGTTTCCTTACATAAAATTAATTTTTTACCAATATTATAATTAGCCGTTTGCAAATAAGTTAGAAGCAATAGTTAAAGATATATCGGCCAGTAAAGCAACAAAGAATGTGCGATAAGTCATCCAATCTGAAATGTTTACATATCGGTATTCACGTTAAACTATCTCTGTTCTTCGCATTGCCTATGTGTTATTTTATTTAGCTGATTCTGTACAAAATAATTTAAAACATTTGTTTACGTAATAAAGCAGTAAACAACGAGTACAACGACTGACATATTTCTATAGCCACGCCAATGAACTGCAAAACAAAAACATGCATACTTACCATGTAAAATGACACTTTGGGGTTTAAAAAGTATATTTTTAGAAACACTAAAAACACAGAAAAAAACATAAATCCGTCCAAAACAGTCCATCAACCACAATGCAACGCCGCAAAGAATCACGTCATAATGGTCTCGGCAAAAGACTTGCTACCGCCTGATCGCCTCACAGTGTTGCCAAGTGAGTTCAGATGAAAACCTCCCGGGTAGTTCTAAAAAACCCTTTTCCCGGAGTATTTTGAAAAGAGCAAAAAAAAAAGGGTCTTCACTTACAAAACCTCCCAGAATACAGAAATTAATTGCACGAATAAAGAAACTAAATAGCAAAAAAGGGTATTCACCTACATAACCCACTTGTGGAAAAGATTTTTATTTTGGCGAGGGTTCTGACTTTTATTAGGTAGTTGATGAATTAGGAAAACTTTTTATATTAGTTTTGAATAAAACTATTGCATTCATTTCTTTATTTATTTGCTGTCTTAAAAGCATCTAATTATTGAAAGAAGCATCACCGCTGGGCCGGGCGAAAGGGTGTGAGAGAGAGAGAGAGAAAGAAAATAAGATATTAAAAGCCAAAATCCTTAAAATTACACAATTACTAAATCTCAAGTATAGGAAATATTGAGAGGGAGTACTTAGCCGCTGGGTAAACGGAGTGTCAAAATTGTCAAATTAAATCCATAAAATAACTTTATTTTGACAGTTTTGACACTTCGCTAACCCAGCGGCTCAGCAGCTGATTACCCCTGAATGCGCCTATTGCCTATCAAAGATTTTTATTCCCTTTCCTCGACGTTAAAAATGGAACTGAAGGGAATTTATACACCATTTTTTAGAATTTGCATAAATAATGCAGAATAAACACATCATATTGCTTAATATTAGGGACGTATATGGCGTTCAGACTACAATATTTTCTAAACATTAAAAATCCCTTTTTCCCTTTTGTCATCTAAAATCCCCGAAAAAAGGGGAAAAACCCAGGTCTCTGGCAACATTGCGGCCTCTCTGCGGACGGTTGGTCGCGACCGACACGACGGGCCAGAGTGGAGCAACGGTGAAGCCAAGCAATTGCATTGCAACGTTGTCGAGTTGTTTAATTAATTTTCCGTGATGCAGAACAAAAAGAAAAACCATGTAAATAATTAAATATAATAATGATTTATTTAAAAAATAATTATAACTATAAAATTCTGATATTAAAATCACCATAAAACTCGGACGATTTTCTCGAGATTACTAGTATAAATATTATTAACAAATAAATACAAGGCATAACAAAAGCAAAGCCATTAAAAGTGGCACTAGCGCCTTCACTATTGCGTCATAACAGTTGCCATGGTAGCTTATAGTCCAGGCAATAAAGAGAAATTTTTAATGTCTGATCGTGATCAAATGTAAACAAGTTTCGTCTCTACTACACGTCAATGAATAATACCGATTTGTGATAACTCTTTTATTTATCACGGCTGGCAGATACTATCATCCTGTCTAAAAAAACAATACAATCCTATAGCACGATGGAAACCATTAGAATCTGCGACCAAAGAACTTTTCTAATAATGTGCATTCTACCTATTTATAATCCACACCTTCATAGGTTATAATCCACACCTTCTAAGTTACCATCTTAAAAATTGTTACGATAATTTGGGATAAAAAGTTGCCATGTAAAACCCGCTTTACCTGAATGTCAAATCCTTGTGACCAAGCCTGTTCAATCAGACTTTGCAACCGTGATATGCTTGGGACTGAGCTTCTTGGTGGCTTTTCTTTCTGCCACAATTTGTACAGCCTTTCATTGTATCCAGTGTGTGTTAAAAGGCTTGAAATGAGCATTTGGGTATTTCTATAGCCGCAACCCCAGCCTCGGTCACCATAAGATGAGGCATAATGGTCCACACAGGTACAGAGTAAGGTACGGACTACATTGGAAGTACTGGTGCTCACTGCTTTTACTCTAGGAACCTATAAAAACATTTTGTGTTTAGGATTAAAGAAAATATTTTTCTGTCTGTAAGTAATATAGGTATCAAAAAATAATGGTGTTTCAATAAAAGCACAACATTTGAATGTCCTCCACTTTGGCTATCCATATTTCGCCGGATCCTTAGGAGGCATGTACAGGGCCGTGCCTACCGGGTGGTGCAAGTGGTGCAAGGCACCAGGGCGGAACGCAGCAGGGGCGAAAAGTATGGAAGAAAGGGCGGGAGGTTAGGAATTAAAGTTTTTTTGTGCTCTTCAAAAGTTTTGACACCTAAAATACCATTTTGTTCCAGGGGCAGCAAATAATTTTTGCCCACGGCGCCACATACCCTAGGAACGTTCCTGGGCATGTTATATGGAGCACTAGCCGACCCGTGCCCACTTCGTTGGGCGTTAAATCTATTTTTTATAAACTTTTTGTTGAATCATAATAGAATATAGCCTAAAGTATTTCTGAAAAGTGTAGCTTTCTAAACATGAAAGAATTTTCATGATCGGTTCAGTATTTCCGAAAATTAGCCCTTATAAACAAACAAAATTACAAACTTTACCTCTAGTATAAATGAATATCGAAGATTATTTCCTTCTTAATAATTTTGACCAATCGCTATCAAGAATTGGTATGTCAAAAATAAATTTTAAGTGGAAAAAAACTTAATAACCGTCAACTTGGCTGTCAGTAGTTTTTCCGGAAAAAAATCGAAATAATTTTATGCAAGTTGCCCTTATTAATTATTGTTTTAATAAAAAAAATGTTCTAATAAAATAAAATGTTTATTTAACTTAGGAAATAATCTTACCAAATATCCCTCGTGCATCTAATTTTTCTGTGGAAAAATTGGAATACTCGTTTCTAAGTAATGTTTTAACAAATAGCATTCGCGAAAGTGGAAAAAACTGCGTCTTCGACTCGGATTTTTCAAACCACTCTCGCTCATGCTATTTGTTAAAACAAATTACTTAGAAACTTGTTTTTCCGGAAAAAACTAAATGCACTAGAGATATTACCCCAGAAAAAATCTACTAAAAATAAGTAAAATCGTTGCTTTTTTTGATCTATTTTTATATATAAAAAAAGGAAATCTGCATCCGCGTGACAATCGAGCATTCTACCGCTGAACTACCGGTGCTTACAACTAAGTTACAAACTTAACCTCTTTATAAAATTAGTATAGATTGATATACATATGTTATTATTTTTCTCTGAAATTTTTGTTTAATCAATGATAAAATATAGCTTATAGCACTCCTGAAGAGTGCAGCTTTCTAATTGTAAAAGAGTTTTTATGATCGGTTTAGTATTTTTAAAGAATATCCCTTACAAACAAACAAACTTATAGTTTATCCTAGATAGCCGACCTTCGTTGGGCGTTAATTATATTTTCCCCTGAACTTCATAGATAAGAAAATATAGCCTATAACACTCCTGAATATTGTAGCTTTCTGATTGAGAAAGAATTTTTATGATCGGTTCAGTATTTCCGAAGATTAGCGGTTACAAACAAACAAAAAAAAATTACAAACTTTACTTCTTTATAATATTAGTATTGTGGATGGTAACTACAGAACATATCTTCAATATTCGTATAGATTACACGACAGAACAGTTCGCGACTATTTAACGTTTTTATTAAAGAGGTAAAATTTTTGTTGCCGCAACTGGTAACGTACATTTAATTTTCCGTCAAAAAATTGTTCCTCATTCTTAGACCACGATTCCTCCTTTAATATTTCTTTAAATAACCCTGTAAAACTTCGGTACAGGGTAAAAATCGACATGTTGGATATTATACAGGGTGTCCTAACTACGTTATGAAACTAATGGGTGTGATTTCTTATGTATTTCTGTGAAAAAGTTTTTTCAAGCATATGTCCGGACTGGCTTTATTTCTAAGATACAGGGCAGGGCGTTGCAGTTTTTAAAGAAAGTCGGTATTTTTAATATATCTTTAAAATCCTTTAACGGATTTAGATGAAATTTGGTACACTTATTGAATGTACCTAATAAGGCGCTTGTAAAGCTCTATCTAGATTAAGATTATTGGGTCCAGTGGCGTCTCAGTGGGCACCACAGCCAATATTATTGATAAAAAAGTACGCCACTGCCTTTTTATAATTTTTTTGTATTGTTTACAAATTAAGCAATAAAAGACACATCCCTTTAGTCTGTATATTAACATATCTCGTTTCGTTTTCGTAAAAAAAATGAAGCCGATTTAATTCATTTTAAAAGTAGCCATAAACAGCATAAAATAAAGTTTAAAATTAATAAATAAACAATTTCGACGTTAGTAAATAAGGAAAATGACGATTTCCGATAAAATACACGACTAATTATTTATTTTAAGGCAAATATTCGTTAAATTTTTTATTTTTGCTTTTTATATCATGCAGTATGGGTACTTTTCAGAAGAAATATGCCTTTAATATGTTTTCCCGAAAACGAGGCTAGATGCGAAGAAAACACATTAGACTATAAAGTTGAATTTTTAATTGCCTAATATGAAAAAAATATGAAAACTTTATAAAATGTCAGTTTCGTACTTTTTTCTCAATAATATTGGCTGCGGTGCCCTCTGAGACGCCACTGGACCTAATAATCTTAATCTGATTAAACTTTCCAATGCCTTATTACATTAAATAAGTGTATCAAATTTTATCTTAATCGGTTAAACGGTTCTTAAGATATTTAAAAGTACCGACTTAAAAAAAAAAAAAAAATACCCAGAAATGAAGCATGTCCGGACATATGTTTTTAGGAACTTTTTTTCATAAAAAGACATAAGAAATCTCCCCATTAAGTTTCGTACAGTAGTTAGAAAACACCCTGTATATGGGTATCTAAGCTAAAACAATTATTTTTCGCAATAATTTTTATCGTACATATTAAATTCTATTTGACGTTTGTTGTATTCTATAGAAATGGAAAATGCTTCGTGAATTATTATTCTATACCCTGTATAGAACAGAAATTCCGTTCGTATATTTTAAGGGGTGATTCTACACAAAAATATTTGAAAAAGTTCATATGAACATATGTTCTAAACGTCTTAGTTTTTAAACTACAGGGTGTTAAAAATATTCTGTAATAAGAAGTCGTTTTTTTATTATAGCTTTTATACCAATTAAAATATTTTTGAAAAATTTAAAAGACATCTCGTATGCATTAAAAGACATTTTTTGACATACCAGATTTTTTTACCAGTGTCATGAATGAGGGGTTTAGGGTCAATATTTTTTTAGAAAAAAATGGTACGCTACTGTATTTTTCTTAAATTAAAATCTTATTTTAAATCCCCGTGTATTATAGAAAAAATTTGATCTCTAGACTATTTTTGTTTGATGTACGGTTTTCGCGTAAATCAATAAAAACCATTTTTTGCACGGTCAGTTTGTATTCCTAATATAAAATTCTACATTTAAAATTAATCTTCGTTATTTATTTTTTAACTAGACAGGAATTTGACCATGCCGAGAAATGGTTTTTATTTATTTACGCGAAAACCGTACATCAAACAAAAATAAGTCAAGAGACCAAATTTGTTCTAAAGTAAATGGGGAATAAAAAAAATAATTTTATTTTAGAAAAGAAAACCCCTTATGGACGACACTGATAAAAAATAATTTTTTCTGGTATGTCAAAAAATGTCGTTTGATGCAAAGGAGATGTCTTCTAAATTTTTTAAAAATATCTTAATTGGTATAAAAGCTATAATAAAAAACGATAATTCTTTAAAATTTTTAACACCCCGTAGTTCAAAAACTAAGACTTTTAGGTCATATGCTCATATGAACTTTTTTCATATATTTTTGTGTAGAATCACCGCTTAAAATAAACGAACGGAATTATCGGACACCCTGTATGTTGCAAGTTTATGTGATTTGCATGTTCAACACAGTAGAGTGTGGCTGGGAGCCCAGAGACGTCGATTCGTCAACTTACACAATAATAAAAAGTCACTCTTCAGCATACTCTTACTAAAGATTTGCATCTCCATGCGAATAAAACTGAAATGATATAACAACTTCAGCCACCAGACCACACACCGCACTTTAACAAATAAACTTACTATGCTTCTTGTAACTGAAATACCATCATCTACACCACGACTTTCGGCTGCTTTAAGATCGAGCTGTCGTTCGTAGTAGTCGGCAACACTCATTTCCCCAGCATAGACAGCACGCTGCATGTTTGTAACGGATTGCTCTCGGAAATTCCCCTGTAAATAATATCAGTAATAGTCTAAGATTCGAATAGGAAGCGACCTTCAGCCATCTGTTTACCGGATAAAAAGTGTTTTATATTAAAGATAATATTTAAACAAAGGTATTGCCATAGGGTTGCCTAAAAAATTAGGTCAAGGCTATGATCAAGTTAAAAAAATAAGTTTTAAAATTTTTGAGCGACCCCGTATAATGTCAATCTTCATTTTTTTTTATTATTATTCATAATATATTAGTACATTGTGTTTCTTCAATTTTATAAATGAAGCTGTGATAACTTTTCAAATAATTTTTAGGACAATGTGGGTGTTAAATAATATGGATATTATTTAATCAACAGAAAAAAAATTAGCTAGTTAGTAGTTTTTTTCACAACATCTTTAACCATACATGTTGGTGGTAGGGAAACCTTACATTTTGTAGGACAATTTTTTTTTGGTTTATTTAGATAATTATCTTAAAAATAACATAGAAGATCCCTGTGTGTAATACATTTTTGATATATGTCAAATCATCACACTTAGTTTCTGCTACCCCTGTAAGCTACCACCAACAAAAATTGTTGTAAGAAAAAAGTTGGGCGTCTGATCAAAATGAAGCTACTCACGAAAAATTAGCTTGTTAGTAATGACTTGGGAAAAATGGTCGAGGGATCCCTAACTATATGATTATGTACTTTAAAAACATTCTATAACTTTTTCTCGAAAAATGCAGCCTTTTTCCGTTACTTGGAATCTATTAAATTTTGCATTTGACGAAAAAAGCTAACAATTAACACTCCATATCTCAGTTCGCATTGGTAGTGGAAAAAATAAAACAAAAGAATGTTGTTTTTCTTTTAAAAATCTGCAGTTTTTTTAATAAAATGTATAATTTTCTAGTTATTCGCGAAATCTATTTTTCGTAGAAAAATTGTTAATTTCAATAGCGAATACCTTGAAAAATATTAGTTTTACAAAAATATATAAAACATTTTTGCTTAGAATCACTTATACGATCGATCCCCGAGGTTAAAATGTAATTAAACAATTTTAACCCGAGAGAAGGGGTGGCAACCAACCCCAGTTTTGGCACCCTTCAGTTAGATATAGATTTTGAATCTTGGTTTATTCCCAAACTTCTTTTAAAATTTCAAGTCAATCCATGCAGGACCAAAGAATTGCGAGGTGAACCTGTACTAACCAGATCTAGAGGCACATAATTGCTGTATTCCTTTTATGCTCCAGAACCGCCCAGAACGACACCATAAGTATTCCTTTTACAATTTTTTGACATTTTTTCATGTTGTAGAACCGTTCTTGACACTATTGACAGTTCAGAGAACGATTCAGAACGGTTCTACAAGGTAAAAGGAATACACTAAATGTTTTGAATTAAAAAAATCAATTTTTTTCATCAAAAGGAAGGTTTTTAGGGGGCGTCACAAAAATTTAGTTTGTAACGACCACCGGATTATGTTGCAATTATTAAAATAACCAATGTCATTTCTAAACTGGAAACAATGTCCAATTTTGTTTCCTAATTCTCAAAAAACCTATGCTCATAGAATCCTGAAATATATCTCTAAGTGCAAAATATACTGACATATTTGTGAACATATTATAAAAATTACAGGGTGGTCCCTAAATAATGGGCCAAAACACAACTGAAGAATTGTGATGTTAAAATATTGCGATTTAACCAATTTTACCTTGGTACTAAAGTTAATATTAACTCAAATATCTAGACGACGGTGGCTCTAGACTCTACGCCATTCTTACAAAGTACACCTTTATTGTGTAGAAAACATAAGAGAATTTACTGGTTTACTTAAATGGTACATACACAGTAGCATAAAAAAGTTGGGACGTTTTAAATAAATTGAAGGTAGTCTGAGGACGTCTCCTAATTAACACCTAAAAATTAACATTAGATTTGAATAGCTCATGTCAAAAAACCCCTAGATACCGAGTTTTATTGCAAAATAAAATATGTATCAAATATTATTAAAATAACTAAAAAATATTTTTTGAACTTTAACACCCTGTATCTTAGTTAATATCAACTTTGGTACTGATGTAAGTTTAGTTAAATTGCAATATTTAAACGTCACAATTCTTTAGTTGAATTTTGGCCCATTATTTACGGACCACCCTGTATATACAGTGTGTCTACGTAAGTTGGCGTCATATGGGAATTTTTTTATTATTAATTTTACGAAAAAGTTATTCTTTATAAAAGTTCTGCATGGTCCAAAACCTAAAATGCAATCATCAGATATCAAATTGGGTCAGTCATGTGCGAGGTTTGGCCAAAAATGTAATTTTTGGTCAAGAGTAAAAAGTACCTGTATTTTTGCTAATATCGCAAATTGTTATAAAGAAAAGATGTTTAGAACTAAAATTACTTCCAAATATGCAGTTTTGTTCATTTAAAAAAAAATAGGTTAGGTTAGTGCACTATATTTGAAGATAAATATAATAGGACAGTTTTAAATAAACTTTTTAAATTGTTATCAAAACAAGAAGAATGTACAATGCACTAATGTACAAACTTAAATTTTCTTGATTTTCGCAGAAAAGTACAAATTTAATATATTTTTTTGGAACTGAACAAAATTGAATATTTGGAAGTAATTTTTAATTCTAAACATTTTTTCTTTATAACAATTTGCGATTTTAGCACAAATACAGGTACTTTACTCTTGAGAAAAATTAAATTTTTGGCCAAACCTCGTACATGACTGACACAATTTGATATCTGATGATTGCATTTTAGGGTGTGGACCATGCAGAACTTTTATAAAGAATAACTTTTTTGTAAAATTAATAATAAGAAAGTTTCCCATATGCCGCCAACTTACGTAGACACACTGTAGAGTTAGAGATAAAGGTTAATAAAGTTTTTTTAATATCCTCAAAATATTGAAAATTTGACATTGGCTGCTTTAAAAAAAAACTTCAATTACCGTTTATCTTGGTTAGTATTAGAGATGAAGCAGTTTTTTATGTATGTGTTTTACCGTTGTATTAAAGCGTGTAGAGCTGCACACGCCATCCCAATTTCAAAATGCGCTGAAGATGAACTCTGGGTATTAACAATACACACTTTAAAAACTAGTAAACCAAACCATACCTGATTGTCCATTCCATATTGAGCACGCAGCAATTCAAATTCCCGTTTTCTCTTTCTCGGAGGGCAGCCTGATCAGCAGGCTGTGGAGATCCAGCCGGAAAGTGAGATTCTACATGCTGCTGAACTGTCTCACTCTGTAATCAAGAACACTTTTTTATTAATGATGGATGTAGTGTGTAATTGAAATAATAAAATCATAATTAAAGTAGTTCTTTGTAACAGTAACTTTTTGTGACATAAATTTTTTTTTTTCAGGACCTACATCATCATATCTTTTAGCCAGTGATTATTTATTTATTTATTGATTTACACACCAGAGGGACATTTTTTCAAATCGTAACAATTTTTAAATTACAAACGTACATCGTAAAACAAGAAGACTACACATATAATATACCGGGTCCCTAGCAGCAAGCTCAACCTTATAGCTTTTTTATTTTTTGAGATTTTAAAATAAAATTTTATACTTAGGTATAACACATAAATATCTATTGTTCTACAGATTAAGAGGATGCCGTAGCACGTTAAATTAGCTAAAACGCGATTCGCTGCCGTTTTTTAAATATTTGTTTTGAGAAAAAGTTGTACATAGAAAAGTTTCTTAAAATGTACCAAAGATTATCGGAAAGTTAACTGGTAATGGTAATAATTAACACATTAAATTTCCTAAAATTACAAAACCGTAAAAATAACCAACTTTCCGATAATCTTTGGATCATTTTAAGAAACTCTTCAATATACAACTTTTTCTCAAACAAACATTTAAAAACGGCAGCGAATCGCGTTTTAGCTCATTTAACGTGCTACGGCATCCCCTTAAATTCTTTTGCTTACACCAATATCCAAAAAACATATAAAACATTGTATAAAAATTGACACAAAATGGTCTTCGTTTTATACAGGGTGTCTAAGATTTACTACAAAGAGTGTATTTTTAAGCTTAAAATAAGACTTTTTTTCTATAAACAACCCTTTCCAAGCTACAGCCATCGTAAGCAGCGTAAAAAAATCACACCCTGTGTTCGGGAACGAGCATAATTTCTTTCAAAGAAATTAACCAAATAATTTATTTTCTCCGAACACAATTCTGTTCTATTTTTAGATTTAATCTTTAACGGTTTTCTTTGTAAAACGCCGTTTGTAAAAACATCAAAGTTCTCAGAATTCTCTTTGTACTTTTCCGATCTCCAAGTAAAATGATCACTCCTACTTAAATATGGCTGATGCGCCGCGCCAATGGCGCGTAAGAAGGTGTCTCACAGCCCGATGGAGAGCGCACTCTCTATTGGCGGGCACATCACATGCTTTCGGTCTAGCGCGTAGAGGGCGGACTCATTCGGTTCCCCCAAAAGAGTAAGACAGTCGCACTGCAAGTTTCATCGACTACGCATCTATCGCGAAAAGTCACTCTCGTCAATTTTCGGACGACTCATCTCTCGCGCAAAGTCGCTTTTAAACATTCTTATTCTCTCGCAAATAATTTCAATTCTCTCTCAGGAAAATAAAACTTTCCTTATTCAAATACTCACAAATTTACAAAACTTAGTATTTCTCTTAGGAATACTTTTTCTCAGTGATCTGAAAATTCTAATTCAGTGACAAATACCTTTTAATTCGTAATAGGTAATAAGTAAAGTGATGTAAAAAGTGTCAAGGAACATCGACACTGAACTGTGCTAATAAACGTAGTAGGATGTTTTTAGTAATTCTAAAACACTTGTAAATATTGTAAATAGTGTAAAGTCTAAATCAGTTAATTAAACCATAATACAGTCCACAAAAACTCTTTTATTTGGATGTATGGGAAAAAGAAAAGCTCCTACACCCTGTTTCTTTAGGTAATTAATTGTTTGTCCTAATAAAGTTAAAATCCCAATGTTAAGGGGACTGATGATGTCCAAAATTTTATATGTAAGTACGCTACATTTACCAAACAAAAAATTTAAATATGAGGTCTTCAGCATTTTTTGATACAACAATCAGTTTTTGAAAAAAACATCTTTGAATATAAAAGGGGATATTGGGTTTAATTAAAATTCAAAAAATAAGGTAGTAAACCATAAGTAGGTTGGTTCTTGCTTGTTTAAATATTGTTTATTTAGATTGTTAAATTATTTTGTGTTTAATAACCACATTGGGTGTGCCACTGTGTCTCTGCGGACCCGCGACCCGAACGTCACACAAAATCCAAGACCGCATCCTTACGCAAAACGTCACCATGACCATCATCACGAACGTCAAACTCTTACGTCAAGCGCATACGTTAAACTCTTAAGCGTCAAGCCCCACGTCAAGCCTTTACGTCAAGCTCCTCCGTCGGCTACCCCAAGTGCCCCTGTGACGTCAGCCCCATATACTGCCCCACTTTATTACTGACATATTGTTTTGTTTTTCTTTGGGGAAGGCATACTATATAATGGGTGTGATGGGAAAGGGTTCATTTTAAAATAAAAAAAAAGTTATATTTTTGAGCTCCAAAATACTTCCTTAAAATATTTGTGCTGAATTTTAAAACATTCGGTACGTGCAGTTATTTATGAATTTTGAAATTTTAGTAGTTTATTTATTGCAATACATACATCAGCATTTTTATCCAAAGCCACTCCACAGACAGGACAGGAGTAGACTGCAGGGCTGGCAGGAGACAGGACATCTTTATGTTCAATGTTGACATGCAGCTCCAAATCAGGCGCTGTCGTAAACGTTTTCACACATAATGGACAAGAAAACGTCTCAGAGGTGGTGCTAATTCCCACAGATGGTGATATTAAATCAAAGTGTCTTCTAAAAAGATTTTTAACATTAAAATTGAATTTATTTATTATGGTTACCGGATGGCAACGAAATCACTACCCAGTCTATTATTTTCTGCTCTGACCAAACCCAAAGACAAAATCCCAGTGGACCAAAAATAAAGAAACGAGTAGGGGCGAGAGTATACGGACCAAGGTGTAGACTCGCAAAGCGAGTAGCAAAATCTCCCACCACCTTTCAAGCTGAAATTTATGCTATCAATACCTGCCCACCGAATGTGCCAAAAATAGCCTACTGGGCGCAAATATCTACATCCTATCGTACCGTCAGGCAGCCTTAAAGGCATTAGGTTTATGCTGTTTTGACTCACGGCTTACCCGGAAATGCCGGCAATCACTTAATCAACTAGCCACTAAAATCCGAGCAACTTTTATGTCGGTGCAAAGACCTGAAGGAGTGGAAGACAACGAAATTGTCGATCAACTAGCCAAAGTAGATGCACATGTCCCGTTTTATGGATCAGAACAATTCTGCAGCATAACGAGAGGTCACCTAAAGGAAGAACTAGTAATTTATTCAGACAGCCAGGCACCCATCAGGGCAATCAGTTCATGCAAAATCAGCTCTAAGCTGATGCAGGTCTGCATAGTTGCCCTGAAAGAGGTGGGTGCTTTTAACAAGCTAACTATTGCCTGGGTACCAGAACACGAATGCCATGAAAGCAATGAGGAAGCTGATAAATTGGCAAAGAAATTGCCAGGAGAAAGAAAAAAACCGCAGCATACGTGTTTGGTGCTAGTGTGAAGCACTTTGTCGTCTGCGGTTTGCAAGGCTGGTTGAAGAAAAACCTAAAGCAGCAGTATTTACCAAGAGGCCGGTTTCAAGCTTATGGATTAAAAAGACCGGCTAGGATAGCGTGCTCTAACCTGTGGGCGGAGGACACACAATAACCCTGAGCAGGTTGCAGTGATAGAGAATATACAATCCACCCCCATCTAATCTAATCCAAGGGAAGAACTCAGAGAATGAGAACAGAGGCAAAAAGAAACTTATTGAAATAACGCTCCAGGTCAAAGACAGGCAAAGAGATTCATCTCCTAATCGCCTAAATACACTTAGGAGCTATTAGAGCTTCAGAAGAATAAATTCAGGATAGTTTCCAACTTCCTTACTGGTCACGGCTCCTTGGGGTATCCCCTTAAAAAGATGAGAAAGACCGACAACCAACCAAGCATACCGGGTGATGCATCTCCGGGCGGGACATAGGAAATCCCATGTAATTTTTAATGGGGTCAATTATTGGCTTCCCTAATTATTTTAGAGAAAAATTCTATTAAAGTTTATTGAAGAGCATGCAAATCTACGTACATGGTAAAAACTTTAGATTTTTCGGTTAACCCGTTTGCTAGTTAGATGCTAATTATTTTTAAAAATTGTTACATTATTATCGCCTCATATTTATGAACAACAATAAAAATACTAGTTAGCGTGAAATAACGTTGTCATTTTGAAATTTAGTATCCATTGTGTGTCTTCCTGTTTTAGTGGTCTTCTTGTGTGTCTTGCATTAAAAGTCATCCTGATGGACCCCAGGATGTGAAGCGTGTGTCCCTGTTCATATGTGTTTATATAAGTAAAGATAAATATACGAGTAAAATAAGTAATTCCGTGGCCAAAACACTTAGTATGTAAGGCCAAACCAACCTAGATATAAAAAAAAAAAAAAAATAGTGCTTTATTATTATCAAAAAATTGTAGAGCGAAAAGATTAACTATGAGTTAAACTACTGAAGAAAAAGTATTGATGATTAAATGGTACTATCAAGGAAATAGTTACTAAAAGGTGTCAGACATGTTCGCTGCTCAGTATCCGAATTGACCGATACTCGGAAAATCAACAGTCGATAGGACTATCAAAAAATTTGAGACCAAAGGCACAGTGATAAATAACTGCAGGTGTGAAGCTAGGGAGTATCAAAGAGAAGAAAATGTAAGAGATGATAGAGACTTGGAAATTTTATTGCACGTGGAAGAAAATGAAGGGAAGGTGAGTACAAGGAAACTTCAGGATATCATAGGAAAAGATCAATCAACAGTGCTCCGGATTTTGAAAAGGCATAAATACATTTCATACAAATATGAAAGACATCAAGAGCTTAGGGATGGGGATGAAATACGACGGCAGGAATTTTGTTTTGACATGATGGAAAGGGTAAACATGAACAGGGAATTTTTAAGAAATATTTGTTTTACTGATGAGTGCACATTTACGTTAAACAATAAACCCAATTATCAAAATTACCGATACTGGAGCAAAGAAAACCAACACAGTCGAAACGAGGACGCAATATCCACAGAAAGACAACATATTATTGGACCATTTTTTCTTAATCAAAATTTGAATGCAGAATTTTATTTGGAACTACTCGAAGAACTAATTTTACCCGCTCTAAATGATGTATGCAGGGAAAATCAGGAAATTTGGTACCAAATGGATGGCTGCCCGGCACATAATACCCTGGCTGTTCGGGAATAGTTACACAATGCTTTTAATAACATTTTATTGGCCTACATTACACCATAAATTGGCCAGCCAGGTCTCCTGATATTTCGCCAAATGACTTCTTCCTCTAGGGCCATTTAAAAAGCATGATATACAAGGATAAAAATTACTCTAATCTAGATGAGTTAACAAATGCTATTTCTGCAGAATGCAATAAAATTTCAATTTACCAGTTAGCCAATGTAAGAAGACAATTTTATGAACGTCTGGGTTGTTGTCTAGCAGTCAATGGAGGAAAATTTGAAAATTTTCTTAAATCTTAAGTTTATTTTCACCATATTAATTATTGTAATAATATCAATAATTTATTAAAGCATGTAAATATTATAAATGTCATAAGTTCTTGAAATTTGTTACTCTAGTTTAGTTTAACTTAACTTAATTCGTTTATATAAATACAACTTTAATCTTTTCACTGTACGATTTTTTGATAATAATAAAGCACTAAATTTCAAAATGACAACTTTATGTCACGCTAACTAGTATTTTTATTGTTGTTCATAAATATGAGTCCATTAAAAATTACATGGGATTTCCTATGTCCCGCCCGGCGATCTATCACCCGGTATACTATGCCAATGCACAGAATTATCAGGCCAAAGGCTAATATATCTGAAAGCAGCATTCTTAATTCCAGGAGATATAAACCGGCTCGCTCTCCGAAATACTGCCAGGGTCCTTCTTGAAACTGGGGAACAACGTTCTCATGAGAAAAGTGGGCGGAGTTCTCTCGAAAAACATAAATAGGTATTCTTGAACGCAAACGACTGCTCCCATCACGCGACTGTAAGGAAAACAGCCCGGGAAGTGAACGATCATTTTGGCGATGTGATCGAGTCCGTTTTCTTATGCTCGAGAATTAGGACCCAGCTTCGCAAAAAGTTTGGGAATCGAGAATGAAGCATATTCACAGAATATTTTTATAGGTCAAAGTGGGAGAAAGGCTAGCTTAAGGCGATCGACCCCATTCAAATAATACAATTATTTTCTAGGATGAAAACATATCACTTTCAAATCTTCGTATGATATATGCGTCACCAGAAGCCAATACTGGAAGTGCGTGGACTTTGATATTTTAAAGGGACGTCATTTATATTTTTTCAGGAAGCAATTTCTTTTATAAAACTTATGATACAGGGTGTCTCTTAAAAGTCTGTACAAAATGCTACTCCAAATTCTTAGGCCTAAAACACAACTATCTAACCATAAGTTACCTGATCGTATGTAAGATACAGGGTGTCAATAGTTTGATTTTAGTGATTTTAAAATATTTTTCCTTAGTGTTAAAAGTGTTTTTACAAAATTCGGTATTAGGAAGTTTTTCAGGACGAGGAATCGAAATCTGCTTATTTTTTTCTTTTAAAATGCCCAGTAGACCATTGCTTATGTTCAAAATGCCATAAATTTTTTGTGCGTCGGTATATTATAGCTCCAGTAAAGAATTATATTTTCTTATATTTTTTAAACAAAAAAGGGTATACCTAGTAAGTATCGCTTGAAGCAACCGTTTTTGAGATATTTCAGAATAAAACATTATATTTCACAATAAAATTGTCTTTGCATTCGCTCACGGTTTGTGTAGGCCACCCAGATTTTTCTAAAAGGTCATTACAAACTGCTATTACAAATTTTTGGCAAAAATTACAACGATCTAATGCAATTTACCTTAGTTGAAATGTTGAGCGTTAGGAAATACAGGGTGTGAAAGTAAAAAATAACATGGAGACTTCCAGCCCAGACCATTGCTTGGTGTTAAGACAAGAAATAATATCAGACCTTTTATGAACAACTGAGGCCAATAGTTGCAATGATTTACGGGAGGGTCAAGGATTGAATTGGCAGCAAATTGTCGTTAAGCAAAAATATTTACTGCCATTTGAGCAAGAAATCACTTTGTTTTTTATGCGATTATCGAAATAATCTCCTGAAATGTTTTGTGAGAAAGGATTTTTGCTTCAATGCTATCCTGTTGATTTTTGCACTGGGATTCTAATAAGTGTTTTGTGAGCTTGGATTTTTAAAAGTCTAGCTCTCTTACATAATTTAGAAATCCGAGGTTTGTGATTGGAGGGTTTAAGTTTTTTTAGTGTGGGAAACATAGGTTTTAATGCCGAATTGAATGGATGTTTACAAATTTTGAAAGTATCATAAAAAGAAAAGCAGACTGTATCATTGACATCCCAAGGGTAGGTGGTCCAGTGATAGTTTAGTGTGCAAGGCATTAAGTCGTTGAGCGCACAACGAACGTGAGATGGGTTTAAATCCTGCTGAGGCCAAATACTTATTTATAAGTTGGTCGGAAATTTAGTGGTTAGCTCAACAACAGACGGGCAAAGTGCAAAATGTATCGGCGCTGAAGGCCACCAAAGGACCAGGGCGCCGGAACACACTTTGCCGTGTCCTGCGCAACCGTAGACATGCGGACCCCACTCAGTTGGTAGTTTCAGTAGTGCCCCCGTTGGGGACGAGGTCTTAAGTTGTCGCGCATAGAACCGTGGTTCGGAACCCACGTTAAGATGTAGGTCCCGTCTGGCTGACATCACGCAGACGTAAAAAGACCCTATTCTAAGGTCGAAGGGTAGGGGGCGAATTATATCTAGCATGGGCATCTGATGACACAATATATTCATACTAAGTTTTAATAGAGATATGTTTTGATTTATGAAAATAATAGGCTGGATAGTGCTTTTATTCTCATCCGATACAGTAAACAGAAAACTGTTGTGTAGTTTACATAGTTATTTTTTTTTTTTAATTCTTCGAGTGAGAGAATCCAGTTAAAGCGAGTTAAGAATTATTAGGTAATTGTATCGAAAGTGGGGTCAACTCCGATTTTGACCAAATTTGCATTTTAAAGTTTTTTTATGTTTTAATAACAAACTATAAGTTCTTCACTTTGTTTTTAGATAATTTATTTGATATTTCTGACAAGTTGATGTGACAGCATTGTAATCAATTTTTGACTGGTAATTTATATTTCATTTGGTATACGGGGGATTTTGGGGCGCTGTTCATGAATCTGAAAGAATTTTTAGTCGGAAACGTTTTCTTTTCGAGATATCCATCATTAAAGTTGAAAATTAAACAAAGCCTATTTTCCTTTCTTTTTGCACATAATTCTTAATATAAAGCTAAAGTGGACACAATATTTGATTTTTTTCTTTTAAAAACCCCGTTTTTGTATGTATTTTACACTTTTTTGCATTAAATGAGTAAGCATTACTTTCAATCCTTAGTAGTAGTCTATGGTGGCGTTATGTACACATGGTTGCCGCGTTTAAAGTGAACCTTTTCTATTTATGTGATAAAATGTGTAAAAAGGGGATTTTAAAAGGTAAAAATCAAATACTGTGTGCTTCAAATTAGGTATTGTGTGCAAAAAGCAGGGGGAAGATAGTGAAAATGAGGCTCATTCGTTTTTCAACTTTAATGATGAATATCTCGGAAACGAACCGTTCCGACTAAAAATACTTTTAGATTCGTGACCAGCGCCCCAAAAACCCTCACATACCAAATTTGGTCAAAATCGGACTTGCCCCCCTTTCGAGTCAATTATTACAACTCTAGACCATTTCGCATTTGCCCAGTTTACAAGAATATAGAACACAAAAAAATATATCATTTATCCGTTTAGTTTATAATATTTTTAAACCTTACCTGTTTACATGCTCTTCTAATCCATTTGGACTATCACTTGTATAGTTGCACATGGGGCATTGCAAGGCAGGTGCTGGACTTTTTAGTTTTAATGCTAGATTACCACGTAAAGGCGATCCTTGGCCATGGCTCGAATTTTGAGGACTAATTTCTCCACCACCGTTTACCTACAGTTTGATATTTCACATTTCAGTACCTGTCAACAGGGGTCGTTCAAGTACTACGTAAGCACTATAGGGGGTGGGGGATCTTGGTTTTGCTTACTTTTGATGACATGGGGGTCAGCAGCAGCTTTTTACTGGTTTACACATATGGCAACCCATCCACACAAGGGGGAGCATTCAAGAGTACTTAGCCGCTGGGTAAGCAGAATGTCATAATTGTCAAATTAAACCAATAGGGTGGCTTTATTTTGACAGTTTTGACACTCCGCTTAACCATCGGTTAAGCGGCTGAGTACTCTTGACTGCGCCCATGCTTCAAAACAATACACATTTTTGGTGATTTCCACAAATAATGAATACATTTAGGTACTCGCTTAGAATCGAGTATGGAAATTACAGCGCAAAATGTCGAAATGTAGTTTCAAATAGATAAAGCCAAGTCACACAATTATTTTTTTTTAAATTTTAAAAAATCTCATGCAAATACAAAAGTATAAAATGTAGTTAGTGAACGAAGTGTGGCGTAAATTAAAATTCACAAGCAAAGTGCTACAAGTATTTTGATATTGTTTCTAAGAAAATTGAAAAATAATTACAATTAGTGCCTAAAAATAAATTCAATCTACTAGGATTTTTTTATAAGGTAAATTTTAAAACCCTTAGAGGTATAAGTACTAGAACTGAGGAATCTCGATTCTTAAGTTTGGACAGCGTCCAATTGAAATCTTTTACCGACGTTTTGCAAGCGACTGGGCAAGGCATCTCCAGGGATCTTTACTTTGCGAGATGGAAACACTGACTTCATAAGACATGTAACACTGGCTCACTCCAACTTTTAACGTTACCACCTAGATGGCAGCAGAAGTGCCAGTTTGGCTTTAAGCAGATCTTGCCTATTATCGCGCGCAATATTGGCATATTTTTAGTAAGTTCTCTGACCCATTTTACAAAATTAAGTTTATTATATCCTAAAAACTATAGCAATTATCTAAGACCAAAAAATAAGATTAATATGCTACTCCAGGGTCCTTAATTCTCATACAGATCTCGCGATTTTTTCAAACAACCATTTCCCATTATTCTACTTTTTTAAATTGTGCCACTACTGCATTCAGCATGCGATATCACTATTTAAATCTGAAAAATTATATACGTAATTTCCACTATACCTACTTAGGACTATGCTTAGACTGTAGATATAATGGAAATTACATGTAATATTTTTCAGATTTAAATGGTCATATTTCCGAAACTAATAAAGAAAGATATATATAAAATGTAGTATTTTTGTAACGCTCTTTAAAATATTTTTTTATCGGTGGCACAATATACAGGGTGTCCCACTTAAAAAAGGTAAGTTATGTTAATACATTTTGTTAATAAAATTGTTTTGTGTAATCTTCATAACAGAAAAGAACTTAATAATTTACTGTACAATTTGGTTTTTGGATCATTGTTTTTTAATAAAAAAATAAAAAAGTTATAGGCATTTAAAATGTAGACAAGTTAGATTGGACGCACTGTACCTTGCTCTATGTTGAATACGGTCAGTACCCAAAGTTTCTTTAAATAAATATTTTTGTGCGTTAAAGTCCTCTATCCAAAGCCTATTTCCTTATTTTTAAAATTATAACAAATGTTTACGTAAGCATGGGAGGGGGGTAAGACTTTGCTACTTTGATGACATGGGGGAGGGGGTTAATAATTGTAATAAATTTGCTTGCATAATACTTGAATGGTCCCACAGAGATAAAATGCTAATTTTTGTTTACGTCACGAAACAAACGTTTTTTACGGTTTTTTCAAACACAATTATTTTTCAAAATGTTTGGAGTGTACATGTATTGGTAAGAAACGAGGGTGATGGAACAAAACCTTTTGGTTTTTAATAAGGTTAGGTGGATTAGTATAAAGGTGGATTCTCACTAGACTTCCCGTTAACCTTCCATATCCGTCACATAGGACTTTCTATTACCAGGGTTAAAACCATAATTAGTTTGGTTAATATTTGTTAAAAACAAAAATGAATAAAAATACTTATACTAAGTTAACATTCCTAGAACTTACTTTTGGAGTAAGATTAATATTGGAATAGCTGCTTCTACTAATCATTTTTTCGTCATAGACATCTTTATTTGAATATGTAGCAGGATTATTCCAGCTTACACTGCTTTCTCCATTAGATCCATTATATTCGCTACAAATAAAAAAGAATGTTTTAAAGTAAACAGTCCAAACTGAAAGTTTAAGGAGCTTTTAAGCGGGATACAGAGGGAAATGTAAAACTGTCACATATGCTTGAAAAGCCAATGTTAGTGTGTAAATATGGTCATGCCTATGACAAAATCCATTAACTTTTCATAAAAATGTGACAGTCTGTACCCTGGTTTAGATAATGGGTATACAATGGAGCAACAGGGTTCCTAGAAACGTGATTCATTAAAAAAAAAAGGTATTTTACTACAGAATCGTAAACAGGCAATGAGTGGAAAGGAGACGCAAATGCCGGCATGTACACATTTCGGATAGGATGACTAATCGTGCTTGCTTTGTTGTTGCTTTACTGGCCGATATCCCTTTGAATTCAGGTGATACAGTATTCTCTGGGCACTTTATATTGAGAAAAATACCTAGTAACTAACTATGGTTAATGACTTTTTAAACCAACGTAAACACATGGACATTTTTTGTTCAGGTGTTTTTCTCAATATAAATTACCCAGAGAATAGAGTTACATATATTTGGATTTTTTTCATACCACCGCTAACTTCTTTGATTATTCAGAAATGTTGGCATACCACTTTTAGTTTTTTTTGGTAATTTTAATACAATGTTTACGAAAGTTAGGCGAAAGATATGGCCCCAAAAATAACGTTTTGCGCCAAGGTTAATTTATACACTGAGGATATTAAAATAGTTCCCTTAACTTTATTTTCTAAATGAAAAAATATATTGAGATTGGATAAAATTTGGGTAAAGGGGTGTCACTTACAATACTCTTTGGAATAAAAATAATTTCGGTCACATGGCCTTTAGTCAACTAGGCCACTATCAACTTTTTTTCAAATGGAAAGGGGGTATTTAGCACCTTGTATTAAAGACCTTTTGATTTTCTACTAAAATTAAAAGGCTTTTAAAACGAGGTACAAGATGACCCCCTTTCCATTTGAAAAAAATGTTGCTAGTGCCCCCTTGGTACTAGGCCAAGTGACCGAAATTATTTCTATGTCAAAGAGTAGTTTAACCCAAATTTTATCCGATTGCAATATCTTGTCTCATTCAAGAGATAAAGTGGGGAAAACTCTTTTAATATCCTCACTGTACCACACTAACCAAAACCCCGACTTTAGGTAGTCCGAGGACGCGGACAGGGGTAGAACAGGGAAAAATTGGCAAAACTGTGTAAAGTCACTATATTTCGACAGCTGATAATCAATCCAGTGGCGTCTAGAATTTGTGCATTTCGTTTTCATTGTGTTAAAAGTGATATTTATGAAAAATGTGATTCCAAATGTTTTATATTTAAAGTTAAAGAAGTTGCAACCTAATAATACTTAAAAAGTGTTGTGTAAACGGTTGCTATATTAATACTATAAACTATATTTCTCCGGCAGTGAAGTTGACACTTCTCATTTAATAACATGGCCGAAAAATGTTGACGTAACGTCAACACAACCATTATCAAGAGGCTAGCTAATTAGATTGTTTTTTATCTTTGCACCTGACTGCTTTTCCAAATTAAAAACATTTTTCTTGTGGCGTTTCATACAGTGTGTAGACTTGGTACATCAGGTCCTATTCTTTTTATTTTTTTTTTTTTAGTACTTAACCCTTTTTTAAAATTATTCTATTTCTACAAAAAAATTACATTCTTTATTAATCTTCGTATTATGCCGCGTCCAGACTTGCAACAATTCGCCGCGCCGCTCCACGCCTCATACCCCGCCACATAGCGCGGACGTGGACGTGGACAGAATGCACGTTGGAGAGCTTGTTGGTTTTTGGCGTCAAAGGAGCGCGCAAGCAGGTTGGTCAGTTTGGACAGATGTTTGGCGAATTGTTGCAAGTCCGGACGCAGCTTTATTGTACATTTTCTGATAAATTATTCTTAAAATTTATTAAAACTTCACGAATATACGTTTTTATGAACGCGACGTATACATTTGATCCGATATCGGAAGTCAAACATATGTATAAATCATAAATCAGTCAACGAAAAAAAAGTAGAATGTGTGCGGCCGGTTTAAAGCCGCGATTATGATAGTATAAGAAATGGATTACTTGCTTATACCAAGAACTTGTAAGACAATGGCCATATGAATAAACCGAAGAATATGCTTATACTTTTAAATTTGAAGTAAATGATTTACGGAGTATAAATAAAATTGTAGGTAAATGCTTTTGCTTAAAAGTATAAGCAAATTTTCATAAAATAGAAGGATTTACTTCAAATGTATGAATAAAGTCAACCATTTGCTTACAAGTGCGAGTATTTACTTATAGAAAAGTGATGCTCCTATTTAGTAGCATCAGAGCTGTAACTGTTAAGCCGTGTTCTTAGTAACATCAACGATATATTTTATTTAAATAAAATGGATCGTTGGTAACATGTTACAAAAATTTGTTGCTGATATATGTTGAAAAAACAAATAACTTGTTACTTTTTTAAAAACATCTCATCCTCACTTGCTACTCAACCGTGTTATCAACAATGTTATCTAACATGTTTCTAAAATTGTATAAAAATTAACAAGTTATTTGTTTTTTCAGCATGTATTAGCAACAAGTTTTTGTAGCATGTTACTGAGGACACGGCTTAACATGTTTCTAAAATTTTATAAAAAGCAACAAGGAATTTGTTTTTTCAACATGTATCGGCAACACGTTTTTGTAACATGTTACTAAGTGAGGACAAGGCTTTAGAGATTCCGCGCGGTTTTTTACACAGTTATTTGATTAAAAGTAAAAATGGCTGAAATGATAAATCTCCGAAATATAAATTATTAAAAGCAACGGTGTAAACCGCGATGATTTAAAAAGTTTGTTCCGATTTAAAGAGGAAAAGGTGAAGTGGTTAGATCAGAACCACATAGGCGGTATTCCAATAAAAACCTTGTCTACAGAGCACATAATTAATTAATATAAGGAAATAATCAGAATAAAAGCACATATAAAAATCTCTATATAATGGGGCTCAAAATTGACATTCCAAAATATTATTTTGGAAAGTCAATAAATCAATAAATTAGATTTTTTATTATTTCATTGTATACGGCATAAAAATTTGTAAAATGTATCTTATACATCAATTTTAGGCGAAGAACCAATTCTAAAACGGTATTTACCAATCGGGTATATTGACCTCTAAACAATGTATTATATGTCAAAGTTGTCACCAATTATTACCGCGGTTGTAATTGGTTAAACGCCTAAAATTGCTGATATTTTCTAAGGGGTTAAGCTTCTAGTAAAAACTAAATATTTTCTTCTCTACAGTACATGAATTTAAAATGTCTTTAAAATAAAAACCGTAGTAAAAACACTCTACAGGCTCATAAAAGTATTTTTCTACAAAACTATTAAAATTCCTGCACTTAAAAAATATTATAAATAATTTAAAAAAATATATATAGTTTCTTTTAAATTTGATCTAAATTTTGCCCAAAAACCAAAACTATTTATAAAAAATTTTGCATACATTTTTGATTGCTGTTTTATGCTTTTGAAAGTTAAAAAAATATATTTACTGGCTTCATTTATTTTTAAAAATACTAATATTGCAATATTGAGCCCTCTTGTATATAACATGGAGATATTAAGTGACTCTTTAATTATTCCAGGTAATGCAAAAATTGCCGATTTTCAAGACAATTTTTTTTAACTTAACAAAAATAATTTTCAGAACCTAATACAAATGAGGAGATCAAACGAAGTTTTTATAAAACACAATTAGAAGAGCTAACAATTCCTATTGCGCGTTTTCTATATAGGAATAAACAAAAATAATTAAAAAAGATGTTTCCTAACTAAGGTACGAAACTTAAGAGGATGATTTCTTATGTCTTTTTATGAAAAAAGTTTCTATGATGCAAGTCCGGGCTTGCTTTATTTCTGAGATACAAGGGGTTAAAGCTTAAAAAAATCGGTATTTTTAAATATCTTAAAAACGCTTTAACCGATTTAAATGGAAATTTGGTACACCTATTTAGTGTAATAAAGCACTTGTAAAGCTCAACCTAGCTTAAGAATTTTGGGTCCACTGTGGTCTTAATGGGCACCACAGCCAATATTATTGAGAAAAAATACGACACTAACTTTTTAAAAAGTTTTTTTTCCAATTAACCAATAAAAAATGCAACTTTTCAATTTCTTGGATTTTCTTTCTATCTCGCTTTGTTTTCGAGAAAAAAATTAAACGGACTTTAAGTGATACTAAAAAGTATTCATAAACATTAAAAAATACAACAATTTCGACCTTAGTAGATGAGGAAAAAGACGGTTTCGATAACGACTGCTCATTTATTTTACGCAAATAATTTTTACTTTTATTTTTGTTCTTTTACCATGCTGTCAATGGGTACTTTTTAGAATAAATTAAATTCTCGAAAACGAAGCTAGATACGAAAAAATTAAAGAGACTAAGAAGTTGCATTTTTAAATGCCTAATCGAAAAAATATATATAAAAGTTAATGGCGTACTTTTTTTCTCAATAATATTGGCAGTGGTGCCCACTGAGACGCCACTGAACTCAATACTTTTAATCTACAATAAATAAATATACCAAATAATATCAAAATCGGTTACAGGGTTTTTAAGATATTTAAAACATATCGATTTTTTTAACTTTAACGCCGTGTATCTTAGAAATACAGCAACTCCGTACGTATGTTTAAGGGATTTTTTTCGATGAAAAACATAATTAATTGCTCCTAACTACTAACTAACCAGAATAAATCAAATTCGGACATATGTTAATAGGAACTTAAAAAAATTAAATAAGAAATCACTCCCTTAAATTTCGTATTGTAGTAAGGAAACACCCTGTATATTCATATTATAATATATTTTAATTAAAAATCTTTTTCAATATACATAATAAAACACACTGTAAAAATGATGAGGTACTCTTAAAATTGGATGTTATCAAAAACTGTGTGTTGATTGGAACTCCTCAAATAATTTATAAACCTTAACACAACCAAGGAGAAGGTAAATAAAAAAAAACAATTTATTCTGGAATATCCTACAAATATCTCCATTAGTCCTGAATTAAGTCAAATAGTTTGCCTTTTAAAATTGATTTGTTTGGGCCTTCTATGCACAGTAAGGGCAATTGGGCAATTTTATTTACTCCATTTTTTTCTACATTGATCGATAATAATTTGGCCGCCCACGTGCGGTGCACGTTTTCGCCCTCCGCTAGGATCGGCCCTGGCCCTGGTAGTGATTATTTTGAAAAACCAACAGCACTTTCTTTAGGCACTTTTTTATGCTTTTTAAGCAAATATTTTAATTTTCCCGATACGACGTTTAGTTTTTTAGCTACCATTATCAGCTTCATTTTTTTAAATACAGACCAGAAAAAAAAAATAAAAATATTAAAGTGCATTAAGAAAGTGCTATTAGTTTTTCAAAATAATCACTAACAGGGTCTTAAAAATAAAATGGATAATTGAATTTTTCAGTTTTTTCCGGATGTCTTTGGAAGTAACCGGAATTTTTTAAATTTCATTTGCATAATTATTCAGCATTGGGATGCGCAACTTTGCCTTAATTTAACCAACTCTTTATCTCTTATAATTACCGAGATATCAATGCTAATGCATCGAATTTGTAACACCCTGTATAGTCAGATTTCATTTTCCCTCACTCAGTTCAAAATTTACAGTTTTTTCACCCCATGACACTCTGTAGTATGTCCACGGATGGACAATACAATAGGACAAATGGACCAAAAATTTAAATGTTTAAGAAAATTGTGTATGGCAACTGCTTTTGCTTTTTAAAAAAAAGATACACTTTAAGAAATTTGTTTTGTTTTGTACAGGGGCTTTAAAACCTACAAAAGTCTGAATAATGGACTAGTACAAAACTACCTTTATTTTTAATAATTTAGCAAAATGTTCAATATAAAAAGTTTTGGAAATAAATGAGGATCCCATATCTCAAATTTTACGTAAAATAAAATTTTGTTTTTAGGGTCATATTTTTTAAAATCCTTTTTCGTACCTTTTATACGTAATTTACCTTATTTAATACAACACAATAATTGATGTCAAAGTTTGTCAAATATATTTAAATACAAAAATGTAAAACTAGGTAATTTACGTTTACTTTTTTCGCGCCAAACAGTGCCACGTTTAGTGCTTTGTTGCCAGATCTGATTGTTAACCTATTCAATTGCCTAAAATGGATGATAAATCAGATGCACCACAAATTAAGAGTAAAACTAAGTTTAAATGCTGCCAGAAATTGAAAGACACCCAAAATTATTTCTGTATAGCATGCTATAACATTTTCCACAAATCTTGCCAAGAGAGAATAAAGACTCTTCAGCTGATTGATCGACACAAAGTACTATGTTCAGAAACTTGCAAAAAGAATTTTAACTTACATTCCAGCGAAGAAGAACAATGCGATGAACAGGAACACATTAAAATTATATTGGAACTGAACTAGATCAGAAAAATGACTACCAGATTAAAAAGAAATTCTTCCGTTTTTGAAGATGAGGCCTTAGAAATCGAAGAGAGATATCTACGCGAAATCGCCACACAAAGAGAAACAATAAAAGCATTAAATGAAAAACTAAAGATTTTTGAAGGGCAGGCAACTGCCAATACTGCGGAAATTCTGGTGTCTGTAGTTAATGTAGCTTATCAAACAAACCTGGTAGCTCATAGTGACAAGGAAACTGAAACTGATATCCCGGTGATTGTATTCAAAGATGTAACTTGTCAAACAAATAGCATTAGTAGCAGTGACATGGGAACACAAACTACTATTCAGACTGTGGAAAAATCAACCGAAGTAACCCAACCGCACCTGGAAAAAATTAATAGCGTAGGTCAGAGACCCATTAGAGAGAAGAGTATTCAACGTCATACCACCAGGCCACAATTACTTATTATCGGAAACAAGCCAGATGTTATCGGCTGTGGATTGCTTTTTAAGAAGCACTGTCAATGTAAATTTGACATAAACTGCCAATATACTGAAAGGTTACTTTCATTGGAGGATATTGTGGAGAAAAATCGAGTTCTTAGCGATAAGTTCTCAAAAAGTGATTATGTAGTGCTCTTTACTGGTTCTCAGAATGCCATCAAAGGCAAAGCAGTTCAAGTACATTTTATGAACAGCTTATTTGAATTGTACAGTGGTACTAATCTAATCATTGTCGGACCATCATACGTACCCGGAAAAAAGTCTTAAACAATTTTATTTATGAATTTAATAGTGGAATGAAAAGGCACATACACAACAGTAAGGTTGATATTAACTTTCTAATTATGGAGACTCCTGCTAATGATATATCACATTATGAAAATAAAAAGAAGCTTGTCAGTCGTATCTGCTGTGGAATTATTAATACAAATAAAGACATACAGGATTTTGACAAAACATGTGAATTCAATAAGCGCCTAACAAAATTGTTGGGAAAAAGAGACGAGTGGATGCCAAGAATGTCTGCCCTGCCAAAAGGTTATCCACCACCTACATTTCAAGTCAAACAAATTGATTTCTTAGAAAGGAAAATTTATACAGATGAGGAGTTGTTTTGGGCCTTCACAGACCTCCGTATCGATAAATTTATACAGCGGAATTTCACGGAGCCGCGAAGGGGAATTACTGATGTTCCAGTTAAAGAAATTTCAAGAGAAAATTTTCACACACCAGTAAGTTTACCAAAGAAAAGTTAGTGAACCGTTCAGTGTCCATCCCGTTTTCGAACAAAGGTTTAAATGATAGTGCTGATGGTAAAATAAGTGCAAGTGGAAAAAAACTTTTAAATTCTCCCCGAAAAGTATCAGAGAAACAGGTTTCCTCTGAAAGAAAATTTTTGTACACTAGCGAATTCACCAAGGGAAAGCTAATTCATCGTCCTGTGCAAATTGGTGATTCTGAATGTGCTAGTGCTAGGAAAATAAATAAATCTGGTAAGCGAGTATTTGTGCCTAAAGACGTCTGTAATTATTATCCCCTAACTGTTATGCATTTCAATATTCAGGGATTGGCTGGTAAGTGCGAGTCTCTAAGTGTAGATCTCTCTGATCAGAGGGTTGGCATCCTCTGCCTCTCGGAGCACTGGCTAAACGAAAATATGATATTGTCAACGTCAATTCCAGGATATAAGCTTATTACATATTTTTGTAGATCACAATATAGTAGAGGTGGTGTTTGTATGTATGTTCTTGATGGGTTGCTGGATCAAGTGATAATCGAGCCGCTACCTGTTACGAATTGCATCGAAAAGCAGTTTGAGGTGTGTGTGTGTTGCTTGAGCTGCCCAGACTTAAAATATAAGATTTTTATTGTGTCTGTTTATCGAACGCCTGACAGCGATGTAAACAAATTTTTGCAGAGTTTATCTATATTATTACACAGAATGTTTAAATCTGGAATTAATTTTATAATTTGTGGGGATATAAATATTAACTTTTACGCGACACTCCCGGAAAGCAGGACCTAACTAATCTGTTGTTAGAGTTTGGCATAAAACAACATATTTTTGAGGCAACAAGAATTACTTTTAACAGTGCAACTTGCATAGATAATATTTTTTCAAATATCAACCCAAATAAAGTAAAGGTGTGCAGCTCATTCTACTCGGATCACACTTTTCAGACCTTTTCATTTGAGATTCCTGTACATAGTTCAAGTAATGTTGTATATACATATAAGAGAATTTTTAACAAAACGAACATGTTAGCTTTTAAAAATGCGATTGCAGGTGAAGAATGGACTGATATGCATGAATTGGAAGATTTTCAGTCTAAATTTGCTTCATTTTATAACACATTTATTGATCATTTTAATGCAATCTTTCCTCTGACTAAGGTTAAATCTAGAATTAAAAAGAAAAAATGGTTTACTCCTCAAATAAAAGAAATGCATAGTCATCTATGCGAAATGAAAACGCTTGAAAGAAATCTTAACAGTCCATTCTACACTGCAAGATATAGGGAATTTTTAGAATTGTATAGAAAGACAGTGAAAAATCATAAAAAGAGGTTAAACGACGACAGGCTGACTAGCGCTTCAAATATTATAAGGGAGAGCTGGAAAATCTTGAATGAACAAAAAGTAAGTAAGAAATCTAACTCTCTTTCACATATTGTGGATAGTAACGGGAGAACAGTAACTGACCTTCGCGAAATGTGTAATGTGATAAATAACTTTTTATAGATCTGTCAAGGCATTCTCCAAAACCTTTACCTCATAAAACCACTTTCAAAAATCTAAATGCTACATTTTTTCTTTTTCCAACCGACTCTCTCGAATTGCAACAAATATTACAAAAGACTACGCGTAAACAATCTTCTGGTATAGACGGTATTGACGGAAGAGTCCTGAGAAATGTTGGTCAGTACATCGCCGAACCGTTGTCCTACTTAATAAATTTGTCATTTATTGAGGGCGTATTTCCAGAGCCATTAAAGGAATCCAAGTGTGTCCCAATTTTTAAGGGCAAGGGTTCAAGATTTAGCGTGGTTAACCACAGATTAATATGTATTCAGAATCAAATTGCCAAGGCTTTTGAGTTAGCATATTCAATCAGACTAACTAAATTTATGTCTACTTTTAACATATTGCTTGAAAACCAGAACGCTTATTGGAAAAACAAATCGACAACCTCGGCAATCTTTGACTGGTTAGAGTGTATTTATAAAGCACTGAATGATAAAGAGCATATCATTGGCCTGTTCTATGACCTCAGTCGAGCCTTCGACACGATCGATCATAAGTTACTCCTGTCTAAACTATATGCTATTGGAGTTCGTGGAGCACCATATGCATGGGCTAAATCATACTTGGAACAACGTCGACAGAGTGTTGTGATCGGTGGTGTTAGGTCTGACACAAGGGAGAATGGTTTGGGGGTACCACAGGGTTCCATATTAGGCCCGTTGTTCTTCATTATATTTGTTAACGATATTCAAGAATACTGTGGTGCACCCGATCTAACTGTGCTCTATGCTGATGATACAAATATGCTGGTAAAACATAAAGACCCGGCCCTTCTTGCTCATAAATCTAATTTGGCATCTACCGAGTTTCAAAATTATTGTATCCACAACGGTCTTATTTTAAACCCTAACAAAACATTTTTTATGCAGTTCATGCCAAAAAACGTTACTCAGGAATATGATTTACTCATAAGGGTTGATGGTAAATCAGTACAGAGCACAAACTCTTTTAGGCTTTTGGGCCTGAATGTAGATGGAAAGCTAACATGGGAATCTCATTGTCTCTCTTTTATGTAATAAGATTAGTAGTGTGTGTTATGTTATAAGGAACTTAAGGAAAACTGTGTCGACTGGCGTGCTAAGATTGTTGTATTTTGGCTGCGTGCAATCCCATCTTCAATACGGCCTATTGTTCTGGGGCTCTTCCGCCCATATGATTAAAGTTTTCAGAACCCAGAAATGCATAATCAGGTGTATAGACAACGCACATCCACGCTCATCGTGCAAGCCATTATTTATAAAGTACCAATTTATAAGAAATTTTAATAATGCACGCGTTTTACCTCTGTCGAAGAATTTTTAGAATTTAAGATATTAACACGTTCGCTACCGAGGGTCATTTTGTGGTTCAACCCCATAAACCACTTTATTATTTTTGTAAAATTACTTTATTCATATATGAGTCGGTGGTCCATTTTATTACATTTTTTTGTAAATAGACCTCGAGTCGTAAATAAAAGTTACTTTCACTAGATACAGATATTTGCTAACATTATATAGGTACATTTTTTATATCAAAAATCGTTAATAAAAAAATAATTCTAAGAATCTAAAAACTAAACTAAAATCTAAAAAATATATATATTTCTTGTACAAAATTTTTGGCAAAAGACTACATAATTTTTTTTTCTAAATATCTAAAAAAATAACTAAAAAAATTGCTTCTATGATATCTTTGACATAAAAAACTAAACAAAAATATCTTCTAAATATCCAAAAAATGAACTAAAATAAATACTATACTTATACTAAATGCTACACCCAGACCACCTGACACATACGAGCCGAAGCATTACACAGACCGTGTTTTAAAACAAAACCGCTACAGGAAACCCCGAATTTTTAAACTCGCATTTAGTATTATAATGTAGCCGGCTCACATTTGAGCCGGCGGTCTATTTTAAAAATTGTACTGGCTCATATATGAGCCGCTTGGTAGCGAACGTGTTAAGGTGCGACTGATATACATTACTTTTGTCTGGTGAATAGTCCCATATTTATTAGGTTTATTTTGGTACTGTTTAAATTTGATATATATATATATATATATATATATATATATATATATATATATATATATATATATATATATATATATATATATATATATATATATATATATATATATATATATATATATATATATATGTATATATATATATATATATATATATATATATATATATATATATATTTTATATTTTTATTTTATTTTTATTTTTAATAAGTGACTAGTCTGATAAGTTTATACCAATTGTGTAACCTTTGAGTGATGAATAAAAGTATTTTGTATTGTATTTGTATTAAAAAAAGTTGTAAAACATGAATAAAATAATATGATACCAAAACAAATTTTTTTGTTTATTTTATGTGAAATTTTATATATGAGATCCTCATTTAATTCTAAAAACCTTTTTATTTAACATTTTGCAATTATTAAAAATAAAGGTAGTTTTGTTGTGGTCCATTTTTAAATTTTTGTAGTTTTTGGAACCCCCAAAACAAATTTCTCAACGTGAATCTTGTTTTATTAGGAAGCAAAAGCAGTTGCAATGAACAACTTTTTAAACATTTAAAAATGTTGGTCCATTTGTCCTATTGTAAAGTCCATCTGTGGACATACTGTATATTGAAAATAAAACATTAAAAATATTTTTAGAGATTGGATGTCAATAAGTAACAAATGCAGCCTCATTTAAAATAGGAAAGTTAAAGTCGGGCTAAACTGCAAGTAATAAAAAACAACTGAATTCCTGAAACACACATTTATGTAATATATCTACATACTAAATTTTATTTTGATATTAAAAAAATATATATGGGTCAATCACTACTTAGTTGGGGTCATCCGGTATTGAGGATGAATTTTCTTGGAAACTACTGAACCAATTTTAAAAACAAAACTATTGAAGAGGGTATTTAAAGTCCTTTAAGAGGAGCCCATTTGACCACAGTTTCCACCTGAACTTTTGACGTGTTTTGGGGGAGAGGCTCGGGGAGAGGATAGCCCCGAACAAGTAAATTTGGTAATTGTCTAGAAAGTTGCATCTCCGACTTTGACGAAACTTGGTATACAGGAGTTTTTTGGGACGCTGATCATGAATCTGAAAGATTTTTTTTTCGGAAACGTTTCGTTCCCGAGATATCCATCTTCAAAGTTGAAAATCAAACTAACTCAATTTTCACATTTTTTCCGCTTCTTCTTGCCCACAATTTTTGATTCTAAACTAAAGTGGCACACAATATTTGATTTTCACCTTTTAAAACACCATTTTTCTATGCATTTTACACTTTTTCTGCATTAAATTGCATAGCTTCAAACGCACACGCAGATTATGGTGGATCCACCAGAGCAGTATATGCATGGCTTGCTACTTTTTTAAAGGCAACCTTTGCAATTTATTTGATAAAAAGTGTAAAATACATAGAAAAACGGGGTTTTAAAAGGAAAAAATCAAATATTGTGGGCCACTTCAGCTTTAAATCAAGAATTGTATGCAAAAAGAAGGGAAATATAGTGAAAATAAGGTTAGTGTGAATTTCTACTTTGCTGATGATCAAAGTCGATTGATGAGATAAGGTCACGACATTCGCCATATTGGCTAGCGCGGCTGTGACTTCAAGTCGGGCCATTTTCGGCCATGTTTGATTTTAGGCAGATCAGTGGCGTAGAATTAAGGAGAAAACAAGAAAGAACTGTATGTTGTAAACAAAATTTATTGGATTATTTTAATAGGCATAACTTAAAACAAAAACATAAATGTGGTTTAAATATTGAAAATTAAAAATTATCAAAGCGACGACAGGACGATGAGGTACCTGGCAGAACAAAACATTTTCCATGGTTCCGTAAGTCAACAACCATTTTAAAAACTTTGTATACAGGGTGTCCGCTAATGAATGGTACACAGAAAAACCACAGATTCCTTATGCCATAATATTAAGATTTAACCAAACATACCTAATATCCAAAAGTTTATAATAAGGAAGATTTTTTTAAATTTCGATAATTGTTTCCCCGTTTTTAAATATCTTAATAAAACTGTATCTATGGGTTTTTAAACATTAGCTTTTCAGATCGAATATTAATTTTTGTGTGTAGACTAGAGGGCGATGGGTACACTATTTAAAATTCTCTAAAACTACCCAATTTTTTGTTACTACTCTGTATGTATGTAAACTAGTAAGCTTCTCTATGCTTTCTGCACAAAAAAGGTATATTTAGTAAGAATCGGTCGTAACAACCGTTTTTAAGGTATTCACGTTTTAGTTGTTCAGTGCACCCGAAATAAGTATGTATGTACCTTCAATAACATCGTATTAGCTATAATTACAACTGCGCAGATATAAATAGCTGATATCTTAAAACTCCCGGATACCGAGTTTTATTTAAATGTTTAAACCATGTCAAAAATTATCGAAATGCATGAATAAAAAATATTTATATCTCTTTACCACCCCATATCTTCCTTACCATTAACTTTTGGATATAGGTATGTTTGTTTAAATCCTAAATGGGTATTTTCGCATAAGAAATCTGTGGTTTTTCTGTGTACCATTAATTAGCGGACACTCATCTGTATTATATGTATATAAAAACACTGAAAACTATTCCACTATCAAAATCTCTAAAATAAAACGAGTCCGAACCAATAAATGTGAAGTTTCTAAACTAACCAAAAACATTAACAACTGGAAATCCTTGCAAAATATACAACCAAAATGAAAATGGCAAATTTTCACGATTTTTACCTAACAAAGCACACACAAGGCACGACTCTGTCATCAGCTGATAATGCTACCAACTTTGAACAGAACTGCCAACCGAAATCGTAATTCTCACACCCTCACGTCCCTGACAAAAGCTATCACCGGTCTTGCTTATGTCTAAACCCCTTCTCATAAAGAAACTCTAGCTGATGATAAAATCGGAATTTCCGTAACTTTCTAGACATTCACCTACCATAAATTTAAGTAAGTAAGTAAATGGGGTCCACAAATTATTCGTTCTAAAGGGTGGTTTAAAAACTTCATTAGTAAGTTTGGGCCTCAAAAATAGGAATCAGTTTTTGTTAAAACATACAGAAACCTAAGTTTTCTAAAAAAGCGCTGAATTTGGCCCACCCTATAAATATAAATGATGAGAATGTATGAGAAAAACTATTTAAATTATAGTTGTGCTTAATTATTGATTAAATTTTAAAAATATGGCAATAAGCCTACAAACATAATTTTTACATTCTTGCCTATCTAGGACAATAGATACAGAAACTAATCTGTAGCGTTAGAAACCTATTCTGATAGACATTGGACCTTATATTTACATATAAATAATATTAACAACAAGTTTTATATTTTTTAATTCAATGTTAAATGACTGGTATTTGGAAAAAAAAAACAAAATATTGGTGAAACATTCATGACATGATATTCAACTCCCAAACAGCACAAACTTTCCATTGAGCAATTCCCCATGTAAGTAAAGCATGCGTCCACACTATTTCTTGACCTTGCTGCAGAGCTGGGCTACACTACCAAACAATGGTTAAGCTGTGGAGCAGACATAAAGCATCGCGAGACCCCTGCTTTACTTATATGGGGGATTGCCCAATGGAAAGTTTATGTGCTGTTTGGGTTGTTTGTTCAAACATATAGTGGTTCAAACATATAAGTAATACAAGTAATATAGCTACTAAGTTTTTTAGGTACATGTTTTATGTTTAGTGGGCAGTTAACATTAAAACCCATAAAAGTCTTAAAACCATAGGCCAATTTGCTTCGGTTTTTAGGGGGGCTGAAGTCTTGGTAGCCCCCTAGCCCCCAAATTGTGCCTATGCTTGAAACACATAAATTGTTGTTTGTTTGTTAATTTCAAGAAAATTTAGTTTTTGCATCAAACAAAATTCCTGCTAAATTTAGAGGTAACAGTGTATTGAAACTTGGTGAACTGGGGTTGTCAGGCCTATATTTTAACATAATTACTTATGGACTGCAACTAGGTGAAAAGTGTAAAATACAAAAACCTTACCTTGGACTAGGATCGTCAATAAAACTCATATTTTGCTCTGAATCAGGGGTTAAAAATCTAAGTGAGCCTGATTTACATGAAGAATTAGTTCAGCAGGATTGACAGCGGTTAATTCGCAAAAAGGGCACACTCCACAACCATCAACATGAGCTGTATGTGTATGAATTCTAAATTCATCTTCACTTAAATCATCTAAGCCACAAATTTCGCAGCAATAGTTAAAATCAGGAATATTACTTGCCATTTTTGAAATATGAGGTTAGATTGTAGTATTGTTGTTTTATTTGGCTTTAAAAACTATTGACACATACTATTGTACAATCGTATACATTATTAACGATAATAAAATACCGATTAATATTAAAAACTTAGCTTTTTTTAAATTTTAAATTTGTGTAAAAATGACATTAATAAAACTGACATTTCATTGACCTATTTAAATTTTAAAACCCCCGACTCTGTTGCATGCGGCAACCAGCAAAACAGTTATCTGGTTATATATATTCGATTTTGCAGAGGAGTGGGAATACAACTAAAATAAAAATATTGCAATTTTTTTTTTGCAAGAAAATAGAAACGAGAAAACGAAAATATGTTTTTTCACACACTGTACAACCTCGTCGCTGTTTAAATTAAATGACCTTCTCAACCTTTACTGATAAGTGTATAGTTTCTTAACCTTCTAATTGTTAAGTAATCGTTTTATACTTTAGTTAATAGTGCATTTGCAGCTTAAAAATGGGTGATAAGGAAGTTAAACGCATTCCAAACTATGTAAAATTTATATTTGGAGGCAGTGCTGGGTAAAAATTATCTACATCAATAATTTGTTTAATGTAAATAATGCTGTTTTTAATTTTTTTTTACAGTATGCTAGCAACTTGCTTCGTACAACCACTAGACTTACTTAAAAATCGTATGCAACTTGCTGGTCAGGGAGGAAAAGCTAAGGAACGTGTTACTTCTTTTCATTTGTTAAAATCAATTGTTAAAAATGAAGGTGTATTCACTCTTTATACTGGTCTTTCGGCTGGTCTTATGAGACAAGCTACATACACTACAACAAGGTTAGGAATTTATACTTGGCTTTTTGAAAACTTTTCAAAGGATGGTGTACCCCCAAACTTTGTCACTAAGGCGGCCTTGGGAATGGCATCAGGTGTATGCGGTGCATTTGTGGGTAAGTAAAAACATGTTTCAAAATCAGGATTATTCATGGAAATGTATACTTAACATCAGGATATAGCCAGTCAATTACACATAAAGGCAATGAGACAGTCCAACTCGAATACTGGCATGTAAACATGGGTGACTAATAGTGCTTGTTTTGTTATTGCATTACTGGCCGATAACCATTTACTATTGCTTATACAGTATAAAATTAGTTTTGTATTTTGTTGAGCAAAATGAAGTATTAACTAATAAGCATAGTATGTACTTTATTTAGAAATACATTTTTTCTGATGTACTATGATAAATATCCTTGTAAATATCTTATACAGGGGTCCAGTAACTCTACTGACAAACTTTAAGGGGTGACTCTACAATGAAAAATAAGAAAAAAACTTTATAGGAACATATGTTCTAAGCATCCTAGATTTTGAACGATGCCGATGGGGTGTTAAAAATTTTAAAAAATTATTGTTTTTTTAAAACTTTTATATCAATTCGAATACTCTAAACTATCTGACGTTAGAAGACATGGTAATTGTCTAGAAAGTTGCGGCCACTCCAATTTTGATGAAATTTGGTATATTGGGGTTTTTGGGGCGCTGATCACGAATCTGAAATTTTTTTTAGTGGAAATGTTTTGTTCTTGAGATATCCATTATCAGACTTGAAATTTTTAACTAATCCTATTTTTACTATATTCACCCTTCTCTTTGCACACAGTTCTTGATTTAAAGCTTAAGTGGCACACAGTATTTGATTTTCACCTTTTAAAACCCCGTTTTTCTACCTATTTTACATTATTTTTGCATTAAATTGCATAGCTTTACTTTGAATCATTTTAATTCCAGTGTGTCATGAAGCCCTATGTTATGTATGTATGGTTGCGGCATTATCAATGTCAAGCTATGCAATATAATGCAAAAATAATGTAAAATGCGTAGAAAAACGGGGTTTTATTATTTATTTATATGTTATTTATTGGTCTCCCAATAGGCCATTGACAATTGTCCTTCAGCCTATAAAATTTACAATGTTATTGGTAAATTACAATATTATTCTTATTAAATAGAAAAAGAAAATAATTATTTGGTTCTACAAAAAAAAAAAAAAAAGTAAAGTATGTACAGTGTAATAAATAATAAATTAATAATTAATTGCCGCTATGACTAGAATCGTTCATTCAGCATTTGCCACTCCGAGGATCCATTCCCATAATGTCACCTCGGGGTATTTATGTTTGGGGGTGACTCCCTGGGTTCTGTTCCTGCAACTTGGGTTTAGCATTGCTATGTTGCTGGGCTTTTGGCAAATTTTTTCCCAAATGTTCTATTCTTTCCTGGAATGGTTGCAGTTTGGTTTTTGAATAGAGGTAGTTGTTAGATGGGTTGAACAATGGGTTATTTGGGTGCCTGATTTTGGTAAGGCATCTGAGAGACGTTGTTTCTCCAGTTCTTCAAGTTGTTCCAAGCTGGTCCTCTCGCATTCATCATTATTATGGAACCATATTCTCAATGACTGGCCTGCATATTGTTGAATATATATGTGCGGCTTTGAGAGTTGATATTCCTTGATTTTTTGTACGTAAGTGATCGGAAGTGTTTAGCTCTTGTAAAAACGGGGTTTAAAAGGTGAAAATCGAATATTATATGCCATTTTAGTTTTAAATCAAGAAGCAAAAAGAAGGAGGAATATAATGAAAATAGGATTATTTTTAATTTCAACTTTGATAATGGATATCTTGAGAATGAAACGTTTTTCCAAAAACATTTTTCAGATTTGTGATCAGCGCCCCAAAAAACCCCTGTATACCAAATTTTGTCAAAATCGGAATTGCCGCAGGTTTCTAGAAAATTACCAGAATTTTTTTTTCGAAAACGTCTTCAGATATTCATCATCAAAGTTGAAATTCAAACTATTCTTATTATTTTTACTATATTCCCCCTTCTTGCACTAAATTCCGGATATAACACTAAATTGGCACACAAAGATGTTCATAAAATATTGTGTGCAAATTTAGTGTTATATTAAGAATTTTCTGCAAAAAAAGGCGGATTATAGTAAAAATAAGGATAGTTTGAATTCCAACTTTGATGACGAATATCTCGAGAGCAAAGCTTTTCCAAAAAAAAAATCTTTTAGATTCGTGATCAGCGCCCCAAAAAAACTCCGTATACCAAATTTCGTCAAAATCGGAGTTGCCGCAACTTTCTAGACAATTACCGTAGACATTTTTTGGCATTCAAAAAAAAATATTTTTACCAGTGTAGTCCGTGAGGGGTTAAATGTAAGTATTTTTTGAAGAAAAAATGATACGCCACTGCATTTTTCTAAAATAAAAATATTTCTTAAAATTCCCATTTAGTTTGGAACAAATTTGATTCCTTAACTTTTTTTATTTGACAATTTCCGCCTCGGTTTTCGCGTAAATAAATAGAAAGCATTTCTCGGCATGGTTTTGTATTGCTAATATCAAATTCTACAGTAAAAATCACCTTTATATTATTATTTATTCTTTAATTGGATAGAGATTTGATCATGGCGAAAAGGGTTTATATTTATTTACGCTAAAACCGTATATCAAATGAAAAAAGTCAAGAGACCAAATTTGTTTTAAACTTTAAAATTCTTTTAAACGTAGAAAAATACAGTGGCGTACCATTTTTTTCTTAAAAAATATTTATTTTAAACTCCTCACGGACGACGTTAGTAAAAATTAATGTTTTTCTTGCATGTCAAAAAATGTCTTTTGATGCATGGAAAGAGTTTTTTGAATTATTTAAAAATATCTGAATTGGTATAAAAGTGGCAACAGTTCGCAAATGCCGCAAGTTTCTATCTTTAATAATAACCAAAATACCCTGCAATTGCAACAAATTGTGGACATGTGAAGTTTTTCTCTTATGTTTCATTGTAGAATTACCCCTTACAGTTTGTGAGTTAAGTTACTGGACACTCCCTATTATATCCTCTATATTAAATTATACAGACTGCCCACAGATGGGTTTTACAAAAGGACAAATGGACCATTTTTCAAAAAAAAAAAAGTAATTCTTCATAAAAATTATTGCTTGTAAAAAAAATATGATTCAAGAAGAGAAAATGTTTATTTTGTATACAGAGGTCGCCTTTATTAAATTATACAGACTGCACACAGATGGGTTTTACAAAAGGACAAATGGACCATTTTTCAAAAAAAGTAATTCTTCATAAAAATTATTGCTTGTAAAAAAAATATGATTCAAGAAGAGAAAATGTTGATTTTGTATACAGGGTTCGAAAAACTTTAAAAATATGGTGACTTTAAGAGTGAACTACCTTTAATTTTAATTTTTAAGCAAAATGTTATTGGGAAAATTTATGTAGAATAAAGTTTATAATCAATAAAAATAATAATACGAAACTTCATAGTTTGGCGAAAACGCGTTGATCATCTAAAAAATTGGGTTGTTTTGGACTTTGGAGGAAGCAGATGCTTGAAAAGCAAATTATAAGAGTTTTTAGGATCATTTTATTGAAAAAATTTAAAATAATTCATTTTTGATGACATCAAAATCAGTTTTATGAAACTTTTGATAACCCCATAACATAACCAAAGTTATTAAAAATGATATTTTAAATAAATTTTCCAAATGGTATTTTTCCTAAGAATAAAAAAATAAAGATAGTTTACTCTTAGAAAAAAATTGGGTTTTTTAAGTTTCTGCATACCCTGCATACAAAATCAACATTTTTTTCGTGAATTAAGTATATTTTTTACAAGCAAAAATTTTTATTTAAAATCACTTTTTCTTAAATTTTTTGTCCATTTGTCCTCTTGTAAGCTCGAACCGTGGACCTCTGTATGATTTATTCTAAAATTTATAAATAGCAATTTATTGCATATACCTAAACCACATGAAAACATGTTTTTTAATTCCTCCTCAGGTTTCTTGGGTGAGCAAGGGGACAAAAATATTGTATTTCAAGTTGCTTAATCTAAAAACAATATATAAATTTTTTTTCATATTATTTTTGACATAGTCTTCCTTGAGACGCCACTGGACCGAGACATTTTATTTTTATCTAGACCTTTAATTATTACAAATATACAAAAAAAGTTTAAAGAAAAAATTAAGAAAATTACCTACAGAATTATTAAAATATGTATATATATATATATATATATATATATATATATATATATATATATATATATATATATATATATATATATATATATATATATATATATATATATATATATATATATATATAAAAAAGAAGTCCTGTGGCCTTGCTGTAGATATCTTCAATTTAATTACATGTAGCAGTAAGTAATAATTTCTTTCTTTAATTAATTTGTTTTTTTAATTACAATTTTAAGTTAACTTAAAAAGCTCGTTAAACTTATTTAATTCCATTATTGTAGCCCTGATGAAGAAAAATAAAATTTTCGTTAGTAAAATAAAGTAGTTTTATTCATCGCCCCTAGGACCGATACCCCAAGATAGTCAACTATATATATATATATATATATATATATATATATATATATATATATATATATATATATATATATATATATATATATATATATATATATATATAGCATTTAAGGTATCACCTCCGAAATTTGGCCTTGCATGTTTTGATACCCTGTTAAAGCTAGAAGCGAGTTTAGTATGGTAGCAATCTATGAATAGCTGATCTAAGGTAGCAATATCTGCCTTAGATTTTAGGACTTCTTTTTTTTAAATTTATACAGGGTGACTATTAACTTTACGCATAAACGTGACTAATTATTGCTAAGGACAAGAAATGACTGAAAATTAAAAAAAGTTAGTAGAATGTTTTTAGTTAGAGAGATAATCAATTATTTAAAATTAAATAAAAGAAGTACAATTTTACAAATAATAATTTATAATAAAAATAAAGTATGAACCAATATTAAATTTTCAATATTTTCAGTATATTAAAAAAAAATCTTTATTAAACCTATATAACTAACTCCATATATATTTTTTTGTAATATGTTCGTAAATATATGTGTTTTTTGAACATTTGGAGATATGTTTAAAGGTTCTATAGGCATCAGTTTTTTTTTATAAATTAGGAATAAACACTTGACATTGGCACCATATTAGAAATGACATTGGTTGTTTTTGCAAAAATCCCTTCGATTGTAATTCTAGTCGCATAAAAATAAAATCACAACTGACGGAAGAGTATTAAAAGAAACTAAACATTTGGCCATGTAAATAAAGGTAAGAAAATACTTTTTCTTAAAATAATAAAAGGTAAAACGTACAAAATTACCTTAAATAAATGAAGCAAATACTATAGTAATAGCTTTTGCTTAATTTTATTCACCCGGTTCATTATCATCATGACGTGTTTATTGGTTATTTTTTGTTAAAAATAAAAATTCAGCCAAATAATTTTTTAAACTTGTGTAAAAACTAACTATATAAACCTAATTATTTCTAAAACCAAAAATAGTTTACTATTTACTTGTCCTTTTAATTTGTCCCATTTTATTTCATTAAAAAATCATTGACTATATCACTAACCAGAGATATTTTAATAACTTTTTTATATTTTTAGTCATTGTCAAAGTTTATGCGTATAGGTTAAAAATCACCCTTTATATTATCATTAATAATATATAATTTTAATTATAATTGAAAATATAAAACTTACGATTAGAATTTTTAAGTTTTACTTCCAAGATGTCTTTATAAACAATGGTCCTCACAAAATAAATATGAATTTCATCATATTAAAGTGTTTTCATAGAAAAAAGTAATTAAAAATAGTTATTGTACGGGTTATATACAATGTGATCATGATGATCAGACATGTTTTACTCTGGAGACAAAGGATAAAACCTTTTGCTGATGTAACTACTAAACCATGTACTTTATATATTTTTGTAGCAAACAAAGTAGTTATAAAAACTAAAAATTTAAGAAAATAGAAAAGTCCCTGATTAGACACAAAATCTAATGCTGCCGCCACACTTTGAGCGAAGTTGTGGCCGCACTATTTATCGCGGACTCAAAAAAGTTGGGCCAATCCTGACGAAAAATCCGTCCACATAATGGTTGTTTGCCAAACAAAGTTTGTCGTAGTTGGCCCAATGTCTACCTGATAATACTAAATACACATAACATGGACAAAAAAATCAATTTTAGCATTATTAAAATCTTAAATAAATTGCCTCAGGTAGCAAAAGTGTAACCAGAAATCAGATAAGATAAAAATCTCCAAGCTTTTTCTGCCTATAAATCATTTTTATGGAATAATAGAATACTTGGATTCTGTAATAAATATGTATGTTTAGCTTTAAAAACTTATTATTGTTAATAAAAAGATTATTTTTAAACAGTTGTTTAGTTCAGGCTTTAATCATTATTACTGGATTGACATAATTTCTTATTATTCTAAAATAAACAAAAATATAAATTTTGTTAAACGTTTTAAATCACCAAAGAGAAAAAAATTAACGTAAGCCGTAAACCTTAGTAAGGCGTAAAAAGTAAGCAGATTCCTTTTCAAAGAATGTCCTTACGGTTTTTTAGGTTATGAATATTTTTGATGTCATTTTTATAAATGTATTTTATAAAATATAGTTTAGGTAGATTGGCTCTTTGCTGTTCACAAAAGACATCAACGACAACAATAATCAAATTTGATGTAAAATGGCCCATAAATAACCAAAAATGTAAACATGACGCTACCGATTATCAGCGAAAACGACCGATAGCAACCGAGCCGTAAGACTTACCAACTAACTCAATACTTAAGAAATGAAAATGAACTATTTCTTACTTCTTACATCTTACGGCTTAATTCTTACTGCTTAAGTTTTTCGCACTATAAATTATCAGGTTACTTGTCACATGTTCATTTTTCTTACGGCTTAACGTTAAGTCTTAAGGCTTACGTTACTGAAACTATAAATTAGACTTCAACTTCAACAGGTCATATTTAAACTAACTTTCGCTGCTGTTAAATTTAAAAAAATAATTATTTTAAGGTTAAAGAAAACCTGCATAATACAAGAATGCAGAGCTGGTTTTAGTACTTATTTAATTTATTTTATTGTACAATTAAATACAGAATTCATCTCCTGAAGTTTTAATTTTTCAAATTGACCTGTTTAAAGAATAAATAGGAGAGAAGCGCGCATTTAGGAAATGCACTGCATAATATATTTCTCTTAAGGGGATGCCGTAGCACGTTAAATTGAGCTAAAACGCGATTCGCTGCCGTTTTTTAAATATTTGTTTTGGAAAAAGTTGTATATAGAAAAGTTTCTTAAAATGATCCAAAGATTATCGGAAAGTTAATTGACTTTTGGTAATGTTAATAATTAACACATGAAATTTCTCAAAATTACAAAACCGTTAAAATAAGCTATATACAACTTTTTTCCCAAACAAATATTTAAAAAACAGCTGCGAATCGCGTTTAAGAGAATTTAACGTGCTACGGCATCCTCTTAAATTTCTATATTTTTCCTAGTAGTTTTAAATCCAGATGATACCCTAAGCTAGCAGATTTGATATGTAGTGCTCACTTTATCAAAAATAAAAAAGAAACTCCAATGTTAATACCATTTAGGTAGTGTGTTTAAGTAAACTAATCTAGCACTATTTTCTTTTTGTTTAACAGGAACCCCAGCCGAGGTAGCACTTATAAGAATGACCGCAGATGGTAGATTACCTATTGCTGAAAGAAGAAATTACAAAAACGTTTTTGATGCCTTATTCCGAATTTATAGAGAGGAAGGTAAGACAATTATACAATTGTACAGTGGGTCAAAGTAAAACTCATACACTTATAGTACGAGATCCAAATAGGAGGCGACCTTCACCCATTTGTTTACCGGATAAAAACTGTTTTATATTAAAGATAGGATTTAAACACAGGTCTCGCCATAGGGTTGTCTAAAAAATTAGGTGATAGAAAAGGATTGTGAGTTTTAGTATTGGGTTTTTTGGTAATAAACATAAATTTAGCATTTTTGGATAAAATGGTGAAATTGGTGCTGCTGTAAAACATAAAATAAGATTATGGTCTGGGGTTTCATTTGTGCAGGAGGACTAGGCTATTTAAAATTTATTGAAGGTTAATTGGATCAAAGTAAGTATTTGAATATTTTAAAACAAACGGCTAAGAAATTTAAAATAGAAGCGTCATTTAAATTTTAATAAGATGATGATCCAAAACATAAGGCAAAAAAAAGCACTGGGGGCTTTATAATTATCCTAGCGTCATTAACCCATGTCCACAGAATCAGGGCCTTAATTTAATTGAAAATTTATTGAGCTTATGACTACAAATTAAATTTGGGAAATATGAAATTTCAAACAAAGATCAACTTAATGAATGATCCAAAATATTACCAGAATGTTGTGACACATTGGTGAAATAGATGCCAAATCACTTTAGGACCTCAGACACGATACTAAGCGTCAGCGGCCCGCGTTGAGCGGAAAATGTGATAACGCTGTCTTTGATCTTTATGCGACAATAAAATAACTTGTTTTTTTAAATCAGCCGCTCGACGCTCACGCTTAGTATCGTGTCTGAGGTCTAAAAAGTTTCTAAAAAACAAAGAATTTCGAACAAAATATTAAAATATTTAAAAGGAGTTGCGCCTTAGGAGTCAATTTTTTTTGGACTGTGTTCGAGTTTCACCGCGCGGATTTTTCAATGAAGTATGTCACTTTAGTGTAGTAGTAGCATAGAAAGTTACATTTTTAAGTATTTTAGTTTCTGTAATTTTTGATGTGTCAGAGTTTATGAGTTTTAATTTGACCCACTGTAAGTTGACGTCATATGGAAACTTTTTAATTATTACGAAAAAAATGTTCTTTATAAAAAGTTCTGCATGGTCCAAAACCTAAAATACAATCATCAGATTTCAAATTGTGTCAGTCATCTACGAGATTTAGCCAAATATGAAATTTTGGCTCAATAGTAAAGCACCTGTATTTTTCCTAATATTGATTTTTTTTATAAAGAAGTAATGTTTAGATTTAAAAATTACTTTTAAATATGACATTTTCTTTATTTGCAATTTTTTGGGAACGTCACTTTTTGTGGACGAGTAAACCACAATGTTTTACATGCAATGCTAAAAGTTGTAAGAATTATAGTCACGAAACCCGCCTAGTCCAATACTCTAAACATGTCAATTTTGAGCTTTATGGTTTCTTTTATTTTCAAAGTGGGTCTAAAAGGATTAGGATTTTGCTACAACGTTAAAATATCGAGAGTGAGAATCAATTTTTAAATTATCCGTTTCACGGTAACGACATAAAATTCATTATTAAGTTAAAATATTGGTTTAAGTGTAATTTTTCTTAAGTTTAATCATACATATATGATGCATGGGATCATTAGTTTAAATCATTTATTGGGGCGAAAAAATAAACAATTTATCGAAAATTTTCTAGATGTGGACCTGAAACGGTACTGAAATTTAAGTAATCATGTGTAAGTTATAGTACTGGTAATGAGGACCAAGTTACTTTTGTCCATCATGCATGACGTATTGAATCTAAAAACACAAAATACCTACAAATATGGCGGACGGAAGTGCTGCCATTTTGCGAAAAACCGTTTGGGCCTGTATCTCTGTAACCGTGCACTTGAGGCCCACAATAGGCTCTAGCCAAAATTTGACAATGGTAAAATACTATTTTAATTAATAGGTAAATACGTCATCAACCCGGAAAATTTAAAATTTTCTATAGTTTTTTTGTAAATAATTTTTAAAGTTGATTAAAATTTATTCCACAATTTACGATATTAAACAACTACATAATGTTGCCAATGCTTATATGAAATTACGTTAAATAAGTATGCCAAAAAAAGGAAAAAGCAATAGGAAAGGGATGTCGTAGCTTGTATCTTTTGTGACGTAGGCACACTCCAATTACGTCATCGGTCTATGCGGCGTTTTAAATGATTTCGCGAGCATTTCCACAAAAATGCAAATTTTGGCATTATTACAAAAATCTTACAATTTCCGGGAAAATTTGAAGAAAAGGAATAAAATCCAATCTATCTACATCGAAAATTTGCTACTTTAGATGTACAAGGCCAAGGGACTATTATAACGATCTTTATTATAGATAAATAAATTTCCGTTTTTTTTCAATAATTTTTCCCTTATCACTTAACCGTTCACCATTTATAAGATTATTACTGTTTGTTTATTGACTTTTTCTTAACAAAAAGACAGAAAATTAATTATCCATAATTAAGGTCCGTATAATTGTGGGCCTCAAGTACACGGTTACGGAGATACTCGTCCAAGAGGTTTTTCGCAAAATGGCGGCACTTTATTTTGTGTTTTTAGGTTTATTACGTTATACAGCACCAATTTGTGAAAAAAACTCCTGCCGAATTATGCAAGACAAAATCCTCTATTCCCTAAACTATATCTCTGATTTATAAGTTAAGATATATACAAAAGAAGTGGTAAAATACGTTTAAAAATATCTAAGTTACACAAAAATTCATGAATAGATTGGTAATTTATGACCAGTAAGAATAAACTGTAAAGGGCATAAAAAACACAGTTAAAATGGAATCACCCAAAATAAATTAAGAGGGAATAATGTGAAGGAAGAGCTTGCTTTTCTGAGCTTAGCAGCTAAAAACGGGGCTCAAGTTTCAAAATTGCCACCTTTCTACGTCTATTTGAGAACTGTACTTTTTCTGTATTACAGGAACTACAAAAAGTCAAAGTCGAAAATGGTAACAGAACCATTAATGCTGCAGTGCTGATAGCACGATATTTCTGGGAGACTAAGCTCGAAAATTTAAACAGTTTGTCCTTGTTGTATTAAAGCTTAGGCTAGAGTGATCTAAGGACTTACTATAAAATAAAAGTATGCCTAGATGCCCTAATAAATTTATATACAGTCTGTCCCAGGATAGGTGATACAAGCGGGCAAATGAGCCAAACATTTTGAAACTTTTAAATCTCCTTTTGAGAAAACTGGTCGGATGGTCCAAAACTAATAAATACAAATTTTTACTCCGATTTTTAATATACAAGGCGAGTTATAACTAAAAATATAAAAAATGACCAAGAGTAAAGTAGAGAAAAGTGACCAAATATGGAATTGTATCCCTAATATGGAATACTGGCATTCCTCTAAAATGGAAACTCACAGACTTAATTAGAGGGGTTTGTTTTTTTATGCCCATTCGCGAGTAAAAGAGGTAACATGTCAGTATTGCAAGTCCTTTCGTCGTTGTAGTAACGTTTTGTTTTACCGCTTTCTCATAATTTTTTAAGGTGTTTTAAAAATACGTATTTTTTGTACAAAAAGTGCACGAAATACTGTTTTAATAACTTTTTGAGACAGTTCAGATATTCTGTTGTAGGGTTTAAAGGTATTAGATTTTATTACTTTCTTGGAATATTCCATAATTGGGTTCTTTAATCTTTTAAAAAGCTTCTGATCGAGCAAAAAAGAATCAGAAGACAAGAATCCATTCAAAAAGGGCTGTTCTTCTTATAAAAGAACTTTCGCTTACAGAGAGGCTTCTTTCTCTCGCTCATCGTCGGCCTGTGGGGGATGTATTGCATTTTTATAGGTACATCTATGGCTTCTGCTCTAAGAAATTGTCCAGTATATTTTCTCCACTTACGGCGGTTCCCAATAGAGAAACTCGTGGTGCCGCACATATGCATCCCTATACGGCCCAACTGGACAGGCCCCGAACTGCCCACTTTGTTCGTTCTTTTATCCCTAGTACATCTAGATGGTGGAATCTTCTGTCCGCGGAGGTATTTAAGTCCCGTGTCAACCTCGCTTAAGACACCCACAGCGTTGGCGTGGACTCTGGGCACAATAATTGCGATGGATCCAGAGTCTGACACCTGGATCTGTGATTTTTAAAATTATTTTTGTTGCTTTCTATGTTATACCAAAGTTTCCAAAGAATTTATTGTTAAAAAGTTTAACTTTTAATGGTGTTTATAGTATTCCATATTTGGGTACCTATTCCATATTTGGTTACCTTTATCATTTTTAGTTTCAAAAAAACTTTATTAAAATTGAATAATGTAACTTAAATTTTTTACAAAATAAAGGACAAATATATGATTGTTAATAATTACTACAAAAAGTTTTTTATTTATCATGTTTATGCAAATTATGTTTAAAAAACAAAATGGTATTCCATATTTGGCCACTTTCCTCTACCTTTTATTTTTAAGAATAGGATAAAATTGTATAAGTAAATGTTGTAGAGAATTAAATTTTATGGTAAAATTAAAAGTTAAAGAATTAATTAATTTTTACATTATGCATTAACAGTTTTTAGAACACTTGGCTTAAGGCAGCAAATTTCAAAAAAATATTTAACTATTTGATTTTCTTCTAAATATCGCTTTCTCTTGCCCAATATTTAAGTTTTATTGCGTAATGCAAAAACAAAACATTTTTTTACTCTCGAATTTTGAACTAAAATTTGATTCTCTACAACATTTCCTTATAAATTTTGTTCTATTTTAAAAAATAAAAGTAGTTAGTTCTTGGGAATTTATCATATTTTTAGTTATAACTCGCCCTGTATAATACCAATTGAAGTAAGATTTTGTATTTATTAGTTTTGGTTTTGGACCATGCGGCCGGTTTTCCCAAAATTTCGTTTAAAAATTCAAACATTTTTGGTTCATTTGTCCTCTTGTAACACTGGGACACCCTGTATTTTTGGTAGTTTCTTTAAGCTTTTAATAAATTAAAAACTGTAATTTTATATTTGTTCTTATAAAGTAGTTGAAAAATACCAATTATAAAATAATGCTCTGTGCAAAAACAATATTATATTATGTAAGTCTAGTACACTATACAGGGTGTTCTAAACAACTGCGAAAAATTTTAGGTGGTGATTCCTTGTTCAAAATAAAGGGTATTTTGCTTTATAAACATAGTCAACCATTAGGGGAAAAAATACCATTTTTATTTGTTATCTTAAAAACGAATAGCGCTAGAGTAATGAAATTTTAGGGAAATATTGCTATTATAAGAATACACTTTTCTAATATTTTTGCCCTTTTTTACAATTATTGAAAGTGGTAAAAATAGACTACTCCTCCCGTTCTTGCTAACCAAATTTAAAGAGAGTTTTACTAAAAATTCTGTTCATCTGCTGTTACCTATCAAGGCATTTGTAATATGTTTTTAAATGACATAACTCTGTAGTTTAAATACAATACTTATTTTGTTCTAGAAATAGAATAGGGACATTTTTTGTTATTTTTTTTGCGATAGTTCCCTAATTGTAACTTTTGACCCTATGCTTATAAAGCAAATAACTACCCTTTATTTTGAACAAGAAATCACCCCCAAAATTGTTCGCATTTGTTTAGAAACAACCTAAATATTTTTTTACATGCATATTAATTAAATTTGTTTTTTTTATTTATAAATTGTATTTACTTACTTTTTTGTTAATTATTTTTTTTTAATTATGCATATTTCTTAAATAACGTGTTTTATTTTTACTCAAAATTATATATTTATGACTTCTATTGTTTTTGCAATGAACAATTTAATTATTTTATTGCTTTCGGTAAAATTTGATTTATTTGATACCAATCCTGCTAACACTTGACCATAGAATTTAGCAAATAGCAAATGCAGTAGGTAAAAAATTAAAAATGCTAAAAGAACTACTTTAAATGTAATTTTTAGGTCTTTTAACACTTTGGCGAGGAGCTGTGCCAACTATGGGAAGAGCCATGGTTGTAAATGCTGCCCAGCTTGCAAGTTACTCTCAAGCTAAACAGTATTTGGTAAAAACAGGATATTTCAGTGAAGGTATTTTCCTTCATTTCATGTCGTCCATGATTTCGGGTCTGGTAACCACTGCTGCAAGTATGCCTGTAGACATTGCCAAAACAAGGTACATTATTTAGTATATGGGCAAAACTTTTTTGAACGTACACATTGAAAAAATTTCATATTTTTAGAAACTTATTATACAATATATATATATTTTAAATAACTAATCGTAAGTGAGTAATTAATCGCCTAATTGTAATCTGCAATGAGCAGATCACTTTAAACAGTAACATGTCATTTTTAACGTTAAAACAAAAGCAAAAAAATAGGTACGCCTCCTGTATTTTTCAAATTTAATTTATTTTTGATAATTAAAAAGATCTTTAAAAGAGCTTTAAGAAAATACCACAAGAAGTACATCTCACTTTACTGGAAATATGCCCATTGGGGTGATTCATTTTCGCAAGAGTTTTTCTTTATCTCGGTGCTTAAGCACAATTTCAATCTACATATAGGTACTACAATAATTTTAAGTACTTACAATTTAAATTTGAAGATTTTCATTTAAAATGCACATAATTTTTTTTTTTAATTTCTAATGATTAGCCACTTTTTACTATATTGTTAATCGTTTTGATGGATCTTACGGATTTTTTTGCAAACTGTAAAAACCAAGAGGAGAGAAAAGGGGTTGTTGTGTGTGTGTTTGTTGATTACTTACAAAACTTTCTATAGTAATAATTTTTCTAGAGTAAATATAATTTTTCGAGTTACACAAAAAAAAGCAAATTTAAACCAGCGTGAAATATGCCGTAAGGTCAACCTGTTAATTAAAAGTTTGCTTGAGCACTAAGAAAAAAACTTTGCAGAAATAAATCAACCTAATGGCCATTCAAATAAGGTATTTAGGTCATTTTTAAGGTACCGACATTTTGTATTAGGTAAAGGTATTGGTACCTTCTTGGTTATAAAGAACTCGCCAGGATCTAATAATACTTGCGTACTACTGTAGTACGCAAGTAGTCCTCAGGAACCTTCTAAGGGTGCCAACCACTAGCGCTGGCGAAACGTCAAGGAAACATAATCTTCGACGACGGCCGAATAGCCCAAAAATATAAGTTTAGCAATCTTCATTCTATGGTGGGTGGGCAAACGAGTATAAGTCAACATTTACTGAACATAAGTCTAAGGTAATTTTTTCCACATTTTAAGGTCCTGCATTCATTGGTCCAAACAGAATATGTCATAAAACCGTTTTGAACACGCTAAACCTGTATTTCTACTAAATATTGCACACATTTATTATAAAATTATCAGCATTAAAAGTGTTCAAACGTAGTGTTTCTCGATTTCTTAATTTTCGACTCATACTCGTTTGCCCACTCAGCATAGCATTGATATTTAACTTCTTGATATATCAATATCGAATATTTTAAAAATTTGTGGTAAATCAGACAAAATTAAAAAGCGATTTGTTTACTTAAATTTTAAACTGCCCAAAATGTTCAGTAAAATAAAAAAAGTATCATTGTAATTTTTACTTATATGCCGTATTTATTTACCCACTACCTGTTAAGAAAAAATAAGTATAAAAATTATGTAATATAGATAATTTATCTATATTAGCCAAAACGATATTTATCGATATCGATAGATCGATTTTTTTAAATTTGACATTCCTAATGACGCTCAAGTAAAATTTAGCATCGTTGACTCCCCTACTAACGAAAGAAAAGTGTGAAATAGGTATCTATTATTATTATTTTTCTACTCTTTACAAAGTTGAAATAAGTTGATGGCACATCTATGACCTTAATAAATATTTCTTTAAAAAAATGGCACGCTGATACGTAAAGGTTCGCCATCTATGGGATCTATCAGATTTTATAGGTATTTTTACGGCTTCTCATATGATAAATTAGCCAGTATAATTTTCCTTCTTCATAAATATTGGCTAGACCCTAAATTTATATATAATATAGAAAATGCAACTTTCCCCTTCTCCACCTGGCTACGCCTATGCCTGTTAAAAGAAGAGTTGTTGCTGCGTTTTTTTGACATTTTCTTTATTTAATCACTATTCTGAACTTTTCTGAGAGGAATAATATTGATTCTTGGTATATATATATATATATATATATATATATATATATATATATATATATATATATATATATATATATATATATATATATATATATATATATATATATATATATATATATATATATATATATATATATAATTTATTTATCTTTCTTAAACCATAAACCAATAATTATTTATTTATTTTTCTTGGGTATAGGTTTTTTGTTAATAATTAAAACTACTTCATTATATAGCTAACATCTGACGTTTCGCCCAGCGTAGTGAGCTTTTTCAAAAATATATTTATATTGCGTTCAGGCAACAACCTACAAACAATTACAAAAATTACTATTTTTTTATCACAAATTAAAATAATACATAACAACACATTTAAAAAAACCTTACATAACACTAATATTACAGAAACGCACCTTGAAAAAGATTGTTATAGGCTCACATCTTATTTTGATTTAATAAAAATAAAAGAGTATCTATTGTAGGAATTCTTTTCTTTTTATATTTAAGGAAGCAAGAAGGTTGTTATTTTTATGTTATCTTTTTATCATTAAAATAAAAAGAAATTGTTTTGGTTGAATTTATTTACTATATTATTATACAGATAGAAAAATTTTGTTGAAATATTATACAGTTTGTCGTGGTTTTAACCTGGATAAAAGTTGTTTTTAATAAATTAGATTGTGGTAGATTTGGCTTAGATTTCTCAGATCTTGTTTGTCATTGACAGCTTGCTGTTCTTTCTTTATATAAATCATTTCTTTAACTAAAAGTTTCTGATAGTTTTGGTCCTGGGTAAGTATGCTGGTGTTTGCAAAGTCAAACTCATGTTTTAAATTGGACTCATGCTTGTGCAAAGCTGTAGAAGCGTTTTTGTATATTTATGACCATTTATCCTATTTTCTAAGTACTGTGTGGTCATGCCGATGTATTTTTGGGCAGTTTAGGCATGGTATTGAATAAATTAAGTTTGACTTCTTTTTGGTGGGTACTTTGCTTTTTAAAGGAGTGTACAAATTTGCTAAGCGATTTTGTGCCTTATGACATACAACTATATCGTGTTTTTTAAGGATGTATTTAATTTTTCAGAGAGGTTTTGGGTATAAGGCATAGCAATGTAATTTTTTGAATTATCTGTGTTTTTAGGGTTTTCCTGAGCTTTATTATGATTGTAGAATTTAAAGGTACGTTGCTTGATAATTCGGTTAATATGTTTTTCTGAAAAATTGTTTTCTTTTAAGGTTGCTCTTACTTTATTAAGTGATTCTACCCGGTATTCTGGTGATGTAAGAGATATTGCCCTATCAGTTAAACCAATTATAACACTATTTTTTTGTGAACTAGGATGGTGTGAATTGTAGTTTAAATAACGACCCGACCAAGTTTTTTAGTGTACCATTTCGTTTTAATATTACCGGTATGCTCATTTTTATTAAAGTTAGGTCCAAAAATTAATTTGGTTATTGTTTTCTGTTTCTGAGGTAAATTGAAGTTTAGGGTGAAAATTATTAAAAGAATTAAGGACATTTACAATTTGATCCTCAGGTACTGCAGTAAGGCAGTCATCAACGTATCTTTTAAAGAATAATATCGGTTGTATTTATAGTATTTAAAACACTTTCTTCAAGATATTCCATAACTAACTGCGCGATCGTGGAAGAGAAATAAATTTAATTGTCTTATAAATAACACAAAACAAAAAATTTTAAATCTTACTATTACAGAGGCCACAAAAACCATTAATAGTTTAAATGCTGAATATAAAAAAATAACATTAGAATTAAAACAAATTTTACCCTTAAACGTCTTTAACAATTTTATACACTACGAAACTAAGAAAAATGAAAAAGTCTTTTGTAGTATTAAATTAAAAAATCAAAAGAAAATTTCTAAATTAATATCGGAAGGAGAAAAGCCTCTTAATAATATAAAAACATCCGAGTGGTTAGATAACATTTCTGATAAACAAATACCAAAAGAAGTTGCTGAAGTTTTGGCCTTGGGAGAAGGTTTTTCTTTACCCATTGTCCAAGAAAATCAATTGCCTACCACCGAATACATTGCATGTATAGAGTCCGCCATACATAATAAACCAAACGAAGTAAAAGATACAATTCGAGCAAGTATCGCAAATGTAATTACAAACCATAAAATTAAATTAAGACACAAAAATACTAAACATAATTATTTTCAGAAAAAAATTACCAGTCAAATTAAAAAAACCAAACAATTTATTAAAGATAATCCGGACATAACCATTTTAAAACCAGACAAAAGCAACAAAACGGTTGTTATGAATACAATCGAGTATGATCAAAAAATGAACTTGTTACTTTCTGACGCTCAAACATATAAAAAGTTGCGAAGTGATCCTACCAAAACTCTCCAAACTAAAAATAACAACTTAATAAAAAAATGCTTTCAAAAAACTAATATCTGAAGCACAATCTAAAAAACTAATGATACACAACGCCGTCTCACCCAAAATATATGGATTACCTAAGCTCCATAAACCCAACAACCCCCTGAGACCCATTGTTTCCAGCATCCAATCGCCATTTTATAAATTATCCAAATATTTAAGCCAAGTAATCTCTAATATTACAGCTAAAAACAACTACTACATAAAAGATTCTTTTAGTTTTAAAGATTTCATAAACAACGTTCAAGTTCCAAGAAACTATAAACTTATATCCCTTGACGTCGTGTCACTTTATACAAACATTCCGAATGAACTAATAGACCAAATAGTCAAAGAAAAATGGAATCTTTTAAAAGAACACACTAGCTTAAATCAAGAAATTTTCATGGAAGCCTTAAATCTAACATTAAATAACAACTATTTTCAATTTCAAAACATATTTTACCAGCAATTGGATGGCTGTGCAATGGGTTCTCCCATCTCTTCCACGATCGCGCAATTAGTTATGGAATATCTTGAAGAAAGTGTTTTAAATACTATAAATACACCGATATTATTCTTTAAAAGATACGTTGATGACTGCCTTACTGCAGTACCTGAGGATCAAATTGTAAATGTCCTTAATTCTTTTAATAATTTTCACCCTAAACTTCAATTTACCTCAGAAACAGAAAACAATAACCAAATTAATTTTTTGGACCTAACTTTAATAAAAAATGAGCATACCGGTAAGATTAAAACGAAATGGTACACTAAAAAAACTTGGTCGGGTCGTTATTTAAACTACAATTCACACCATCCTAGTTCACAAAAAAATAGTGTTATAATTGGTTTAACTGATAGGGCAATATCTCTTACATCACCAGAATACCGGGTAGAATCACTTAATAAAGTAAGAGCAACCTTAAAAGAAAACAATTTTTCAGAAAAACATATTAACCGAATTATCAAGCAACGTACCTTTAAATTCTACAATCATAATAAAGCTCAGGAAAACCCTAAAAACACAGATAATTCAAAAAATTACATTGCTATGCCTTATACCCAAAACCTCTCTGAAAAAATTAAATACATCCTTAAAAAACACGATATAGTTGTATGTCATAAGGCACAAAATCGCTTAGCAAATTTGTACACTCCTTTAAAAAGCAAAGTACCCACCAAAAAGAAGTCAAACTTAATTTATTCAATACCATGCCTAAACTGCCCAAAAAAATACATCGGCATGACCACACAGTACTTAGAAAATAGGATAAATGGTCATAAATATACAAAAAACGCTTCTACAGCTTTGCATAAGCATGAGTCCAATTTAAAACATGAGTTTGACTTTGCAAACACCAGCATACTTACCCAGGACCAAAACTATCAGAAACTTTTAGTTAAAGAAATGATTTATATAAAGAAAGAACAGCAAGCTGTCAATGACAAACAAGATCTGAGAAATCTAAGCCAAATCTACCACAATCTAATTTATTAAAAACAACTTTTATCCAGGTTAAAACCACGACAAACTGTATAATATTTCAACAAAATTTTTCTATCTGTATAATAATATAGTAAATAAATTCAACCAAAACAATTTCTTTTTTATTTTAATGATAAAAAGATAACATAAAAATAACAACCTTCTTGCTTCCTTAAATATAAAAAAAAGAATTCCTACAATAGATACTCTTTTATTTTTATTAAATCAAAATAAGATGTGAGCCTATAACAATCTTTTTCGAGGTGCGTTTCTGTAAAATTAGTGTTATGTAAAGTTTTTTTAAATGTGTTGTTATGTATTATTTTAATTTGTGATAAAAAATAGTAATTTTTGTAATTGTTTGTAGGTTGTTGCCTGAACGCAATATAAATATATTTTGAAAAAGCTCACTACGCTGGGCGAAACGTCAGATGTTAGCTATGTAATGAAGTAGTTTTAATTATTAACAAAAAACCTATACCCAAGAAAAATAAATAAATAATTATATATATATATATATATATATATATATATATATATATATATATATACATATATATATATATATATATATATATATATATATATATATATATATATATATATATATATATAATATAAAAATGGATAGTTCTTTAGGCATATGGCTCATTAATGACAGTAAAAATAAATAAATAAAAAATTCGGCTACCATGGTTGGTTGTTTAAAAATTACGGAGTCCTTTCTTTTGGAGACATATACATGTATATGTATGTATGTGTACATTTTTCCAAAGAGTTTATTAATATGCCTGCCACCTCGTATTTTCAATAAAAAAAAGATAAGGATTAGTCTATAGGTATTTTAATTTAAAGTAATACCACAAAATCACGTGATGTCATAAATAAAAAGTACAAGTAATGTGATACTATCTTAACCTGTTATAAATATTTTTAAATTAATTTTTAATTTTTTAATAGATTCTCATTTCCAAAGTTTTTTCTAAATAATATTAGTTTTAAGTCTTTGTGTGGGATAATTATGATTTAAGATTTTTGTTCTATAATTATTCCTGGCTTCATGTCAAAAATATGTTTATTTTCAAAGGAAAACATTAAACACGCATTAATAACGTTCTAATCGTAATGCAATGTATATACAGGTCTAAGGAGTAAGCACTAAGCTTAGGGCCGTAGGTATAGTGAAATTATACAGGGTGTCCAGAAAGGTGAGGTCATAAATGGTAGGGGTGATAGAGTGAGCCAAAATAATGTTAGTACTTCATATTAAAAAAGTTTCATCGCGCTTCGTTAGGGAAATATTGACCCTTAAAGTAAGAATTAAAAAAACTTATTTAAATTATAACTTTAAAACTGTTGCCACAGAACCAATGATATTTCGGCCACTAAATAATCTTATACTAATGCTTCTTTCCATATATAAGCGACTGTCCAGTAAGTCTGGATTATACAGGGTAAGTCAATTTTTTTTCACTTTATAGATGCATTTTTGTCACAAGTGACAAATTTGACATTTTGCATTAACCGTTTGTTTCCTTTAAGCTTTTGCCACACAGCGAGCGCGACGTGACTGCAGCGGGACATGCCGGGCGGGACGGCGACGTGACACTAGGCAAGGATTGTGTGTGCTGGAAGCTTTATCTTTTTCTACAAAAAGGCATACCTTATTCAAATCGATATCTTGGACCTTTTTCATAAAATCGCATTTTAAATCCAGATATACCAGCACTTTGTATGTATTAAAAAGTTCCATTTTTTTATAAAACTATTAAATTCTGGTAAAATTATTAAAAATGGCGTTTGTGAGCCTCTTAAACTTCATAATACAGATAAAAACTAGTTTTTTTTAAATAATTTTACCTTAATAATTTTCCCAAGGAAATGGTATTTTTATTACATACAAAATGTGTGCATGTCTGGATTTAAAATGCGATTTTATAAAAACGGTCCAAGATATCCATTCAAATAAGGTATACTATTTTTGTATAAAAATGATGAAAGATCAAACGGTCAAGCAAAGTGTCAAATTTTTCACATGTGTTAAAAATGCATATGTTAAATGAAAACAAATCGTCTCACCCTGTATAATTCCGACCTACTGAACAGCCGTTTACCTATGGAAAGAAGCATTAATATACGGATATTTAGTTGCCCAAATTTTATTGCTACTGTTGCAACAGTTCCAAAGTTATTATTGAAATATATTTCTTTTAATTCTAATTTTGAAGGTCAGTATCTCCCTAGCAAAGCGAGTTAGAACTTTTTTATATGAAGTACTAACATTATTTCCGGACAACCTGAGTATATCTACTAAGTTTCAATTTTTAGTGGTAATGTTTCCAAAACTATCAAAGATGGGCATATTAAATGTGTTTTTTTTTAAAGCTCTTTTAAGGGTGTTTCATTTAAGTTTACGTCTTCATATGTCTTAACTTTTTGATGTTCATTTGTTTGTTTGCTATTCTTAAAAGATAATAGATGAAAAACTATGATTTTTTGTTATCCCTGTAAGTGGGTGTCAAAATATAAAATAAACCCCGCTACGATTATCCCAAAAAAAAAAGGAAATATTGTTTTTTTATGTTATTTTAGACAGTATTATTTATTATTTTTGCAGGATTCAGAATATGAAAACCATCGATGGAAAACCTGAGTTTAAGGGGCCACTAGACGTTTTGGGAAAAATTTTGAAAAACGAAGGAGTATTTGCCTTATGGAAAGGCTTTTTCCCATATTACTTCCGCTTAGGTCCACACACTGTACTAACTTTTATATTCTTGGAACAAATGAATGGAGCTTATAACAAGTTGGTGCTTAAACAAGAAAGCGGTGCCTCTGCGCTGTAGAGAAGTATAATACTGCAAAAAAAACTGAAACATATTAAGTATATTGCTTTAGATATTAATACCTAAGTAACCAACTTAATGATACTGTTTACTTAATGGATTTTTTATTCATGATTAGGTTAACAGTGTCGACTGGAAAAGACCAAAACCTAAATTAGTAGATACAAAAAAAACTTCATTTCATGATAAAAAATGAAAACTTTAAAATTAGTAATTAATAACCTGTTATACAATTTTTAACTGTGTCAACAAGCGAGAATATTTAATAGATATCAATGTTTTTTATCTCATAGGCAGAAATTACCTGATAATTTGTGTCCTAGGTATACATTTCGTTTATTATTTAGTTAAGTCCATTTGAGGGCAACAGGATATATAAACTTTGTATAGAAGTTTAAGAAGTAACAAGGTGAAATAATTTGGTAGTATTTCCATATTAAACTTAAAAAGAATAATTACCTAAAGGCTTATTTAAAGTTTAAATTTTTTTTTATATTAAATTTAATTAGTGTGTAGGAAGTGGTAAAATGTTCGGATTACTGAAGAGTAGTCTTAAAGCGCATGAGTGCATACATATCATATGGTAAATATGTATATGTATGTATTACATACATATTTATAACTAACACGTTTCCGTGCTTTAATTTTGTGTATTACTTTCTAATACTACGGTTCTACTGCAAAAGGCCCGACTTATTGAACTAGGTTCAGGCTGTCATTAGGGCATTTGGGAAAAAAACAACATAAATATCTGTGACAAAATAACAAAGTTAATTTGTATTTTATTACATTCAACATAATTATGTATAAACCTATATTTTAGTATTATATGGAACTGCCAAAATTTTACACGCTGATAATATTAAAATATGCTTTTTACGGAAAACCTATAATACTGCTTAGGTTGTATTTGTATAAGTTATACAAAAAAAAATTACCAGGACAATTGAGGGGCCTAGTTTCAAGGTTACAATCGCTAGGTATTTACCAATAGATTTAGCATTGCCCTGGTTTGTTTTGTTCCATCATAACAAGTATAATTATTAATATTATTATTTAATATTATTGCTTTTTCATTTAACATTTCGGTCTAGATAATTTTTGAACAACGTTTTTGAACTAAAATAACTAAGCACGAGAAGGAAAGCATTAAGTTTTAAAGGTGCAAACGAAGCTACAAGACCAAAATAAAGTAAGCTCTTTCTTATATAAATAACTGCATTTCTGTAGCTTTTTTTCGTATCTTCAATATTAGATTGTTATACAGGGTGTTCCGAAATTCATGCATCAAATTTCCATGGCATATCCTACGTCAAAAATAAGCCCTAGTTTCCTATATAAACATATGTCCGGAAACACTTCTTTTTAGAGATACAGGGTGTTAAAATTCTAAGACAAAAAACATTTTTTTATCATAATTTTTAAGTCAAGAGATCAAATTTGTTCCAAATTTAATAGGGATTGTAAAAATAAATTTTATTTTAGGATAAAGCAGTAGCGCACCATTTTTTGTAAATAGTCCATATGAACATCGTACAGACATTACAGGTATTTTTTATATTTTTTTACATAAAAAGAAATGTCTCTTGTTGCTGTTAGGCAATGTACCAAATACCAATTAAATATCTAGAGCGATTTAGAAATTATGTTAAAATGTTTTTTGTTTTAGAATTTTACCACCCTGCAACTCTAAAAGGAAGCGTTACCGGACTTATGTTTATATAGAAAACTAGGGCTTATTTTCGACGTAGAATATGCCATTAGGATTTGTTACATACATTTCGGAACATCCTGTATTATATATTTAAAAAATAAACAAAGTACCTACAAATTTAATGAAATCTTAATGCATTCTTTCTTCACTTTAAACACTTTGTTATGAATGTAGTCATGACCTAAAAATACAACTATTTGGACTTCTAGTCCATTATGTATAAAATAAAATATATTAAAATTGTACACTTTGGGACTAAAAATATTGACATATGTTGTTTTCCGAAAAACCTCTTAATTGCCTATCCAAACAACTGGATATCCAAATGTTTATCCAAATTATTATATGCATTTGGATTAAAGTGGTTGTGCGGTATTTTAAAATACTATGTTGTCTTATAAACATATAAAGTCGCGCATAGACGTATGTAATGCAACGCAACATACAACGTAACGTCCAATGCAGCAAAGGGTCTTAATGTCGTTGTTGCAACCTTCTCTGCAAATTTAAAACGACGAACCCAAAAGATATCGTTGCCGGAGGAAAACTCAGCAATTTAATAAAATAAACGGTACGGAGTTGTTTCATGTTTTAAAATGTCGGAAAAATTTATTTAAATAATTCAACTATTTTTTCTTTCGTCCACATTTTAACTTCGTTGTTCCATTTTTTCTTGCAATAACATTCAAATACATCCAAACGGACACTGCGAACCCACATCGAACGCCTTTGTGTTCGCGTAAAAACCGACACCGCGAATATAGATCGCTGCACGATACCTTCCAGGTGCGCATTACACCCGTCTGTACGCGGCTTAAGAAAAATAGTGTCCAAAAATATACACACAGTTATTAATAGTATAATATTTAACTTGGTGAGATCTGAAATTGCTTTGTTTAGCCTCAGTAAATATACAGATCTGTAAATTAATAAAAACACTACCAAGCCTATCATTTCATGAACACTTTTGATTTATAAGAGTAGACGTCTACTCAGGTTTGTTATCTGTCATGAAATGAAGTTTGACTGATCATATTAACAATAGATATTCTAAAACAAAACAAGAAGGTATTAACATTTTGAAGAGTAAGTAAATGTTGTGCTAAAATTAGGTAAATCTTTATAGCTATATTTAGTTTAATACTCGAAACAAAAAGATATTTTTGTGGGAAGCGTTTTCGTGGTCTGAAATGTAGAATTTTAGCTTTTTTGAAGATATAATTACTAGGTTTTAGAGAGTACAAAAAGCAAGAACTAATTTGAATTTATAAAGCTTTCTATGCTTTATTTAGTTCTTACTTTTGTGTTACTGTCTATTTTATGGCAGTAAATATACAGAGAGGCTAATGCTTGTAGTTACCGCATTAATTATTATTGTATTCTTCAGGAAAGATGGGTAAATTATAAGGTCACTATATACAGGGTGTCCAGTAACTCAACCGACATACTTTAAGGGGTGATTCTACAATGAAAACAGAGAAAAACTATATGAACATATGTCCTAAACGTCTTAGTGTTTGAACTACAGGGTGTTAAAATGTTTAAAAAATTATCGTTTTTTATTATAGCTTTTACACCAGTTAGAATATTTGTAAAAAATACCATATAAAAAAAAATTACCAATGTCGCCCATAAGGTGTTTAGAGTAAATATTTATATAAAAATATTTTTCCAAAATAAAAATATGCTTTTGAATCCCCGTCGTTAAATTTGATTACTTGACACTTTTTGGTTTGATGAATGGTTTTTGCATAAAAAGTAAAAACTATTTTTGGCATGGTCATTTCCTATTGCTAATATCAAATTATACATTAAAAAATAACCTTTGTTATTTATTCTTTAATTAGATGGGGATTTGACCATGTCAAGAAATGGTTTCTATTTATTTACGCGAAAACCGTACATCAAACAAAAAAATCAAGAAATCAAATTTGTTCTTTACTAAACGGAGACTCAAAATAAGTATTTTATTTTTTTACCCTAAACCCCTCATGGACGACATTGGAAAAAAATATGTTTTTCTTTTATGTCAAAAAATGTCTCCTGATGCATAGGAGATGACTTCCAACTTTTATAAAAATATTTTAATTGGTACAAAATTTATAATAAAAAAAAACGATAATTTTTTAAAATTTAAAAACACTCCGTAGTTTAAAAACTAAGACGTTTAGGAGATATGATTATATGAAGTTTTTTTCTTATATTTTATTGTAGAATCAACCCTTAAAGTTTGTCGGTTGAGTTACTTGACACCCTGTATATCAGTCAACTCCACTGATCTGGATGGATTGCCAATTTTATTACCTGCGCAAAACAAATTTACTCTTCATGCGCAAAAAAATGTGTTTGTGTGCTTAGGTACCAGTCATCCTGGGGTGGCCGCGCGGCGCTAAACAGACTATCCGCGTTATCGAAAAGAATTTATTAACGCCTTGTCTGGGTTTCCCGTTGGAAGCTTTTAAGTACGTATTCTCGTAGACCCTCCAATTTGTTTACTGCGCATGGTCATAAAAATCCGAAAAATGCTTCTAGCCACTAGCTATAGTCAAGTCGTGTTATCTGTTGTAGTTTTAAAAGTTTGCTTTAAAACGAAATAAAGTATAAATATTATCTCAGTGATAATAAAAATTTTAGAGCATTACCAGAAAATGTAAGTGACGATTATACTTAATATGAAATTAAATGTTGGTTGTTTAAATAGATTTCGTTAATGCGCTGTACCAATTTGATGAATTATACGGATACTTGCATGTGTAAATAAGGTAGACAATGGTTTTTAGTAATAATATTAAAAGAAGAGTGTCGGACTTCCATTGTGTTAATTTCATTTATTACCACAACTTTTTGGGCAGTACTGTATCTATCCGGTTTTAAGTGTAACCAACCTAATTCCTAAAGCCACTGAATTTATATTAATCACATTATAATGTAATGGACTGACCTTTTCAATCGCTTATTGATGTGCAAGCAGTGCGGAGCAGTTCGAGAGGGACGGGTACAGAGAATGGAGCTAAATATGACAAAAACGTTTATTTTTTGTTGGAAAGCAGTTAAATTTAAAAGGGTTTTTTCTGTGGTAAATATGGTTTACTCGCCCGTAATGGAGTTGTGTGTGTATCACGCGTGAGATTGTTCATCCAGGACGCCGGCATTGGTGCACAACCTATGAATTTTTGTGGGATTTTAATTTAGGAGCTTACTGGTGCTAATAAATATACATGTCGTACCACTTTCAAAACTTTAAAGGGAAATTTTTGTCAATGCGTGGAAAGGAGACGGTCTAAAGCGAGTTTATTCTGTATTGTATTGTAGATTATTTTAAATTTTCAACCACTTACCACTTAAAAATTAACTAAGAGTTGTTTATCTTATGCATAATTATTTTGTATTTAAGGTTGAACTAATATGCATCTTTACAGGCAGATAAGAACATATTAAAATTAAAATTTATTATTTATGTTAAAGCGAACGTATTTTAAATGCATGCGTTTTTTGTATAATCGCTACCTGTTAGTGTTCAACACATGGAGACTCAAAATCGCGCTAGCGCAACGTGTATAAACAATATTTTATAAAAATTATATTCTAGAAAACGCCAATATTTATTTCAAGAAACGGATTTTATGAAAAGTGTATATTATAAATAATCATTTGCAGAATTATAAACATGATATTTATTTTTAAATGGGGGTACCTGCTCGCCAAAATCTTGTTCTTTTGCCTTTGCTTGAATAAATACTTCTTTCACCATGTAGTTCTTTTTGGGATTTGTTAAGATACTTAATTTTGATTTGTAATGCGTAAATGCATTTGCTTTTAGTCAAATATAGTAACAGGTCAAAAAATTCCTATTGTTAACAGCTCAGTTGCAAAAAGTTACATTACAGTAGCCGTAGATCTTAGAATACTTGGTTTAAAAATATTTTGGTATTTACTCCACAAATAATTTTTACAACTTTTAATTTCGTAAGCTATTTTATTATATTAAAGTGAGGATTTTTAAACTATGGTTTAAGCACCAAAAGAAATATTACCAATTATTAAAATGTGGTAATAGCTTAAAATAATGTTTTAAGAACGAAAAATATGCTTGATGGTATGTATAGATGGGATGGAACCTTGGTTCTCGGTTTTATAAAAAATCGTAAGGATAAAAACATTTTATTGTGTATCGGAGCAGGGCAGAGAATCACCCTGTGTATCTCATCTATTTTCTGATGGCAGAGTAAGCGAGAGACGCGTATGTCGCCATTTTATCTGTCCAAACAATTGGCTTCCCAACTTATCCCTCCAAACCAATTGAATAGAAAGTGGAAGACACAAGAATGTAGCAGTATTATGCTCGTATTTGTTTTCTACTTATATTTCTAATTTAAATCTCTTTTCTTTAAACAGAAATATTTTTTCGAGATCAAGTTTAGCCAATCTGTATAGCTACTTAAACCTACTTAAAACATACTAATAGAGTAATAATTAGAACAGAAAAAAATAAAGTGAGGATATTCATAGTTCTCCCCTCCTCCCCTTTGTCATTTCAATGGGGGCAAGATATCGAGATTGGGTAAAATTTAAGTAAAAGGGTGTCACTTAAACTATTTTTAGCGTAGACATTATTTTGGTCACGTGGCCTAGAGTCAAGGGGGTACTAGAAACCTTTTTTTTCAAACGAAAAGAAGGGCACCTGGTTTTAAATGTAATTCGATTCTCTACTCAACGCTACTTTGTTTTTAAAAACCGGCCAAACTTTTCCAAACTTACAAGCCAAAGCCATTAAAAAAAAACAAACTGTATAAAAAGCAATTTTTGTACAGTATTTAAGCCAGATTTCAAAGGGTTTCAAATCTGAAACAGCTGCGCGAATTAAAAAAAAATGGCGTTGAGTAGAGAATTCAAGCGCCTTCAAAACAAGGTGCTACACGACACTCCCTTCCATTAAAAAGTTCCTAGTGCCCCTTTAGCACTAAACAATTATTTGTTTGCCAAATAGTAGCAAGTAGCACCGTACAAATATCTCATAGTCAAATCACTCCACTATCAGCGCCAACCAGCTACACAGCCTAAATTCGAAGGCCACGTCGGCAGCGCTTTGATGCGAAACTACTATGAGTTATGTGTACGGTGATAGTAGTTTAAGTGGTACCCTTTACAGAAAATTTACCCGATCTCGATATCTTGTCCCATTCAAATAATAAAGAAGGGGGGACACTTTAATTATCTTTATAGTATATAATAAATTTATAAAACACGAATGTGCAAAAGCGTTTCCTAAAACCTTTTATCATTATAATCTATTTGAATATAAATGGTTATTTACCAGGGTAAAAATAATACTATTTTTATATACAATTTACAAAAGTTTTCAACACCCCTTTAAACCTATGTATAGAGTTTTATTTATATTTATACTTCTTTTAAATTATTATGTTTTAGAACCAATTTTAAAAAGTGTATATTTCATAATATAAAAAAATATTATCTATTGTCTTTTAATTTTAGTACTGTTATATTGTTTTAGAAGTCCTACGAATTTGTAATTATTTTTGTTTTGTAATAGTTCCTTGTTTCTATGATATTAAAGTCTGATGCTGTTACAAAAGATTTGTTTTATTATAAGCCAAGTTATATTTATACACTACCAGTGGCGTATTTAAAGGAGGATTTTAGGAGTTACCCCCCTCCCGTCCCAGAGTTTATTAGGGCAAATAAAACGTTTACCAATAAGAGCGTCAAAACATTAAAATGCCACAAAATAATACCTACAAGTAAAATGCTACTAATATTAATTTTATTGAAAAAAGACATTTTTGGCATTAGGTTTTAAAAATACTATGGTTTAAAATCATCCTCTACTTTGTTCAGTTCAATGGATCCTTGTGGCCTAATTTCTGATTACCTTTTTAGTCATATCACCCCGTAAATTTGTAATGGTGGTTGTGATATTCTGCTTGAGGGCACGAACCGTTCATGGAGTATTCTCGTAGATCTGAAATTTAAGGTAGCCCCACAGAAAATAGCACAATGGTGATAAAAGTTCTGCTTGATGAGAAAATACATTTCCACATAAATATTTGAAGGTTGGATGTACAGGGTGGCTTAAAAATGTCCTGTTTTCCAATTTAAATAAAGGTTAGTTTCTAACTACGGTTCCAAACTTTAAGGGGTGGTTTCTTATGTCTTAGGAAAAGTTCCTATAAACATACATATGTCCGGGTTGCTTCGTTTCTGAGATACTTTATTATTTTTTAAAAGTCTGGTTTTTATATATCTTAAATACGAAGCCAGATACAAAAAAAATGTATTACACTAAAAGTTATATTTTCAGTTGCTTTATAGGAAAAAATACAAAAACAAACATAGAAAGCCAGGGGCGTACAGTGAGCACATACAGAAAAATGTACGCTACTGGCTTTTTATGTAGTTTTTATATTATTTTCCTATAAAGCAACTAAAAATACATTTTTAGTAGAGTAATTTTTTTTGTATTTGGCTTCGAATTTAAGATATTAACCAAAACATACCTTTAAAAAATAATTAACGCCTTGTATCTCAGAAACGAGGCAACTCCGGACCTATGTTTATAGGAACTTTTCTTCATAAAATGACATAACAAATCAGCCCTTTAAAGTTTTGTACCGTAGTTAGGAAATACCCTGTATATTAATTTGGTAAAAGTATTTTTAAGTCACCCTGTACATCTAAAATACAATTATTTTTGTGGAAATGTATTTTCTCATTAAGCAGAAATTTTTATGAAGAGGCACATTTTTTCGTTAAGTTAATAACTAAAAAGTTTCCCATTTGGTAAGAACTTCGAAGACACGCTGTATATCGTACATTTAATAATTTTTCAAAATAACCCGCATTCTGATGATAAATTTTAAAAATTTAATGCTACAATAACATTTTAAAGTTCTGACGCTCTTATTGGTAAACCCTTTAAGCCGTGTCCAGACTGCAACAATTCGCCATACCGCTCTACGCTGCATACTGCACCACATAGTGCGCACCTATGGTATGGACAGAGTTAACGTCGTTTTAAGGGTATACGTTACGGATATTTTTCCATGAACATCATAACATTCCCAGCCACCGTAATCGTGCGTCAATCGAAACTCGACATCAAGTTTCAAGCGTCCGCGTCATTCATAAATGTCATTGGTTTGAGGTTAATTGTTGTAAATAAAACAATACAAGAAAATTTACTTTATTAACTATTCACAAAACTGTGAAATTCATTATTAAATTTTCTGTATAATGTTATGTAAGTTGAACTAATAAATACATTTTTATTTTTGTTTTAATAGGTACGGGGTTTTCATTTATATTTTGCCACTCACTTTTACCTATAAGCAAGGAGGATAGAAAAAAATTAATGCTTTTTCATCTATTATCTCTGGAGCATAAAAAAAAACAATGAACATCCGAAACTCAAGAAAAATGAAGAGGTAACCTTTTTTTTGAATGGAATGAATGGCATATTATATTTTAAAAACCTTTACAATGATACCAAATTTTATATATCTGTCTTTAATAGTTTCCGAAATATGACCACTTTAATTTGAAAAATAGTAGATATAATTTGCATTATAATTATACCCAGATTTAAATGGCCATATTTTCAAAATATTAAAGATAAATTTATCAAATGTGGTATTTTTAAGAAGCTTTTTAAAAGATATTTTTAAAGGTGACATAATATACAGGGTGTTCCATTTTAAAAAAATATACCTCTTCATTTTTCTTTACTTTTTAATGTTCATTTGTTTCTTTTTTTATGCTCTCGAGATAATAGATGAAGAAGTATAAAACTTTTATACGGGACGTTTTTTCCTATCCTCCTTGGTTATAGTTAAAATTGAGTGGCAAAATTTACATAAAAACCCTGACGTTTTAAAAATAAACAAAGCTAAAATACCCACTTTTATAAATATACGTACAAAAATCCTATTATTATGTAAAAGTTCAAAATAGTCATGTTGAGCCCGAAAAACAAAAATTATTTTGCATTTTTTTAATGTTAATTATGATCGACACACTTTAACATAAGAATTGGATATTTTATGCTTTATTTGTTTTCTGGGAGATTAAATTGAAACAAAATATTATTTGGCTTTTCTTCAGAATAAAATTAAAAAGTTTATTTAACATTTTATGAAAATTAAAACTTTTATACATTATGTAGAACTCAATCTATAGATTGAAACCTTTGTATTGTAAGTAAATTAATATTAAATATTTCATTATTTTATTTCTTTTAAAGTAATAATAACTTTTATTATATTGTGTCAGAGCAGAATAGTTCTACATAATTTATAAAAGTTTTAATTTTCATAAAATGTTAAATAAACTTTTTAATTTTATTCTGGAGAAAAACCAAATAATATTTTGTTTTAATAAGAATTGGATTTTTTACTCATATTTACCTATATGTATTCACAAGTATTAAAAAGGTGGCCTGCCTTTGTTTATTTTTTTTAAACTTATTAAAACAATCATAAAAATATTTATAAGTTTTACTTACATACAAATTTGTATACATGATATTACAATGCATTTAACTTTTGTAAATAGATATTAAAATACTTTTTGCTACGACTGCCATGAAAAGTGTCTAAAAACGCAAGTCAAACAGGATCTGAAACTGACTAATTACATATGATGTATAATACTATACTATGTGAAATTTTTCACATAGGTTGAATCTGGTTTGACGAAAATGATGGATAAACAGTACAAAAGTAGGGGATATAGTGAATTTAGGTTAGTTTTGGTTATCAAGTCCGATGATGCATATCTCGAGAACGAAACGTGACCGACTAAAAATTTCTTCACATTCGTGATCAGCAGCCCAAAAACCCCCGTCTACCAAAATTTATTAAAATCGGCGATGGGTCCGGTTTTTAAAGTGTTTTATTAAAAACATATTTTATTTTCTCTTATTTAGTTTCGACATAAACGTGTGAAAACTTTTTACACGGCGTATGAAAATTTTTCACACAGTCCTGTCAAAAATTAAGAGAATAAAAATAATAAAAATCACATAATAATCCTTATTTTCTACTTTCGTAGAAAAGTATCGTGTGCAACTCGTTTGGAACTAACTCTTTGCACACTCGTATGACTTGTGGCAGTCGCCTACGGCTCGTGCACAAACGTCACACTTGTGTGCAAATAGTCTTGTTCGAAAATTGTTGCACTATATACCATTTTGTATTGTTTTGTTTACAACCACAATCCTTATAGACTTTCATAAACGAATGAAGCGACTATTTATTTTGTCGCGCCTGCTTCATGACTAAATCGATCTTTGATTCGACGCCAAAAAACCGACAAGCTGTGGATCGCAGTGACCCATTTGCCGAACAATTATATTGCATCCAAACAAGTATGTGTTATTGTTCTCTCAAATAGACGACAAATCGGTATTTTTAGGTGTTTGAAGTCACCGAGTCAATTTGACCTCATCAGGTTATGGCCAGGGTCATTTCAAGGTCAAATCATCAAATTTTATCGAAAATAGACCACAATCGTGGTATCTTTATGTTGTTAGAGTCCGAACTCAAATTGACCTCTTGACCCCATTAGGTTGTGGTCAAGGTTATATCAAGGTTAATCAAAATTTGTCAAAAAACAGACCACAATCTTGATATCTTTATGTTTTTAGGGTCGTTGAATCCGTATCCGTGATCAAATTGACCCCATCAGGTTGAGATCAAGGTCATATCAAAGTTAAATCATCAGAAGTTATCAAAAATAGACCACAATCATGATATCTGAAGGTTTTTAAGTTTCTGACCTTAAAATGAGCTTGACCATGACCTAATGGGGTCAAACTGACACGGGATTCGAATTCAGCTACTCCAAAATCATAAAGATACCACGATTGTGGTCTATTTCCGATAAATTTTGATGATCTGACCTCTAAATGATCTTGACCCAGACCTTATGGGATCAAACCGACCATAGATTTGGATTCAGCGACCCCAAAAGCATAAAGATACCATTATATCTAGTCCAATTTTTTTTTGTAAAGCTGTGATTGACCTTGGCCATGACGTTATGGGGTTAAACTGATCTTGGATTCATAAAGGAACTATGGTCTTCCTTTCAGTGCTGAAACTTTTTTATTTCTGTGGCTATGTTATCCCAAGCCTGTCATATTTTTTAAGAATACGATATTTACCTATCTACACCAAAACTACAGACCGACATGAAAGTCAAAAAATATGCTTTATGTCAGGGAAAAATCTGGAAAATGCACCAAAAGTCAGGACATTTTTAATGTTAACCTAAATAATTACACTACTCTACAAAATAAAAAAAATATCGGAGCCAGAGATGTGTTTTATGCTTTTTCGATATGTTTCTGCCCATTTTTTATCATTATAAATATAATTTTTACAGTACCGTTTGAAATAAAGAATATTAGATTTTTGGCCCAGTCTACTGAGTACGCATTCGTGGTCTGTTTTGCTCCATCATCCTTCAGTCTTAAGAAGAAAACCGTTAAACTTGCGGATTTTTTCCAGTTTTTTGAAGTAATAAGAAAATTGTGACCTGATTGGCAAAATTCTGATAACCCACTAGTATTTAGGTAATAATATTCACTCCTTTAAAAGTTATTCGACGTTGAAGTTAAATCAAAAAGTGATTTCGACGTTGAATAACTTTTGAAGAAGTGAATTTATTGAAAAATATTAGAAGACTTTTTTAGCACATCAAGTTTTCTTTAAAAACATGTATTGGATTTATTTAAATATTGATAATTGTAATAATAACAAAAATTCAAACTCAAAAAAAATTGAAAAAATAGTTCAATGTTAAAGCCCGATTGCATGAAAACGGCTTATAGCTCAGTAACTTAAGCAAAAATTAAGGTCAGCCTCAAAATAAGAGATTATAGGCTAAAAAACTCGTATATACACTTTTCTTTTGGCGTTCCAGAAGTTGTGCCAAAAGTCTCATAAAATCAATCGGCTTCGTTAGTTCTTGAAGGTCAAATGTCACAAAAATAGTTGTTTTATGATTTTCTTGGTTTCAATTGCTCCTACGCTATCATTAATTTTTAAAATTGTAGAGCGTTCAATTTGCAACAACTTTCGATTAAAACTTTTTATCATGTGCTTAACCGTTTTTGACACAGAGGGCGGAGAGCCGGCAGTGTTCAGCGCTCATACTACAACACAAAGTCAATAGTGAATTTCGCTAAAAATACAGTGTGATCATTTTAAGTCGGCACTATTGCTAACTTCTTTATTATTGGAGAGACGAAGTAGGTTAATTTAGTAAGTTCTAGTATTTTTTCCGCTGATTAACGTGCTGCCAACAAAAAACAATAATTAAACATCGGGTTTTCGATTTATTGCAAAAAATATATATTTTTTATGAAAAACCCTGTATATTATATCACCATTCGAAAGATCTATCAAAGGGTATTAAAAAAGTCCTCATGTGTTGTGTCAAGTTTTCAATAGTTTCGGAAATATGGCCATCTTCGGGAATTTTATAGTAACTGGCATTTATAAAGTTGAACACTCTGTATATTGCATTACTATTGAATAGATACTTTAAAAAAATTTAAGAAAATACCACATTTGATGTCTATCTCTTATAGACACTAAACTTCTTATAGCTTGGAGCAGTCTGAAAATTTAACATAATTTTCAGATTTGGATGGCCATATTTATAAAACTATAAGAGATAGACATATAAAATGTGGTATTTTCTTAAAGCTCTTTAAAATATCTTTTTAATGGTGATGCAATATACGGGGTGTTGATTTAAACTGCTTTGGCAATAAATGCCATAACAGAAATTATGACAGAAGAGGTTAAACACTACCTTTTGTGCTGTTGCTATTACTTATGTCCACTTGACTTCTGCCTGCTGACGTTAGGTTTTAAGAAATAATCAGTTTATGTCAAATAAAAAGTTTATTTACTTGTTTTATGACATAATACAACTGTTTTGCTTAAACATTCTACATTTACACAAACAAATTTTAATTAGGTTTTTTACCAATACTGTACAAGGAGAAAGTGTGCTACAAGCTAATTTAATGAATATAAATATTATGAAAAACTAGAAAAAGGAGTAACGTCGGTATGCTACAAAAACGGGCTTAGATTTAGGTAAGGCGCAGATTGAGACGCGTATAGCGCGGGAGAGGTGACGCGATTAAGGAAACACGACTCGAAAGTGCCACACGCGCATATTGAGACAGGTGTTTCGCGACCAACCGCCACGCAAAATGTCTAATTTTGAACAAAACAATTGCTATTATTAAACTTAAGTTCTTAATATGAATCAGGTGATACTGAAGAGGATGTATTGTTTAATTTTTTGGTAAAAAGAAATTTAAATCAACTAATAAGTCTATTCTATCCCAGAAAAAAAGTGGACACTTTCAAAATTACAACTATGAGTGCTATTGATTTTACTAATTACACAAGAGAGCAACTATAGCAAGCTTAAATCTAATGATTTCGAGAATAAACAAAACAATAATACTATCTTTCTCTGAAAAGAGGCGCGCGCGGCACAGGAACTGTGCCACTACCACAAATACAATGCGTGCTCGAGTAGACGCGATTCGCGCCACATCGTGGCGCTAGTCAATTTGCGTTGTATAATTTAGTTTTATTAAGTCACAAAAGTATATGTTGTGCTGCGTCGCGCCGCACGCGTAATACGCGTTACAATTTACGCCTTACCTTGGGCGATGGAGTACAACACATACTTTTGTTACTCAATAAAATTAAATTATACAGCGCAAATCGACTAGCGACACGACGCGGCGCGAGTCGCAGCTGCTTGAACACGCGTCGACTTTGTGGTAGTGGCACAGTTTCTCCTGTCACGCGCACCTTATATCCGAAGAAATATAAGGGATATTTTTCTAATTCTTCTGTCTTACAGCTGCTAACAAGCTTGTCTAACAGGTGACGTCATTATATTGTTCCAAAACACCTCGTATAAAAACACGTGTCTTCGTTTTTATACCTTTATTAACAATGGAACGTAACTATGGTTACAACAACGACAAAATCTACTCTTGTCAATGTCTCGAAGTTTACAACACAAAAGTCGAATTTATACTGACTGATCCGAGGTTTCCCGTCGCCCTTTTACAGTATGGTGGAAGAGTAAAGAATGATCTAGAATATTCGAGAAATATCGTGAAAATTCCATAACACATGATGGCATAAAAGTTATTAATAGATAATTCGGGCGTTTTCGGAAACCTTCGAAAGTGATGAAAGAACTTGGAAAAATTAAGGTAAATTATTTAAATACATTAACAAACTAAATTAAATGATCCTAACTCTCTAAAATTCTATAACCTAAACACATTTTTGAAAGTCTGTAACATTGCCCCCTTCCAAGTTTTGATCGTCGATCAAGTATCTTCACTGTCTTGATAACGGCTTAGCCTTTCTAGATGTACTACTTTCATCTTTGCCTGTGGACTCTTCTGTATACGGTACACCAGATCATTAAGCCGTGTCACCACTTTATATGGTGCCTCCCATGACTTCTGTAGTTTCGGTGAACGCCCCTTGGTTCTTCTTGGATTGTATAACCAAACTTTTTCACCGACGACAAATCCCTGCTGGTTAGCTTTCAAGTCATAGCGGGATTTCATACGGTCACTTCCTTTTTGTAACTTGGTACGCACCTCTTCATGTATCCTCTGTAGCTGTTTACTTAGTTGACTTACATAGTCTTCTGTTGGTTCTTTATTGGTGGAAGGTCGTCCTGTAAGCAAGTCAACTGGAAGACATATTTCCGCTCCGAAAATGATTTTAGCAGGTGTTTCGCTAGTAGTTTCGTGAATTGCGGAGCGGTATGCTAATAAAAACGGCTGTATACAGTTATCCCAGTCACTTTGTTGGTCATTTACTTTAATTTTCAGGTAGTTATCAAGTGTTCTGTTAAACCGCTCTACCATGCCATCGGACTGGGGATGAAGAGGTGTTGTTCTTGTTTTATGGATTCCCAGGAGATTACAAAGGTTCTTGAAAAGATCGGACTCAAAGTTTCTGCCTTGATCGGAATGTATTTCTCTAGGAACTCCATAGCGACAAATCCATTGTTGAAATAATACATCGGCAACAGTTATAGCTTCTTGATTTGGGATTGGGTAGACTTCTGGCCATTTACAGAAGTAATCCATCGCTACCAAGATATAGCGATTCCCTGATTTACTAACTGGAAATGGCCCTGCTATGTCTATGGCAATTCTTTCAAAAGGTGCCCCTACATTGTATTGCTTCATCTTGCCATGGCTTCGTGTTTTGGGCCCCTTGCTGGAAGCGCAGTCCTTACACCTTCTGCACCAGTCTTTTACGTCTGCACGGCTTCCCAGCCAGTAGAACCTTTCTCGAACCTTTTCAAGAGTCTTCATAACTCCGAAATGGCCACCTCCTACACCATTATGCAAGGCTTGTAATACTTCAGGGATCCTTTTGGTTGGTAGGATTATCTGATGTTTATGGGTTTTGCCGTCAGAACTTTCCCAGACCCTTTGTAATAGGCCATCTTTAATAATCAAAGAGTCCCATATGGCCCAGTACCCCTTATGTCTTGGAGACTTGGAGGCTATTTTCTGATATGGCGGTCTTTCCAAATTTTCTGTCTTAAGTTTGATAATGTCTCCAAGATCGGGATCTTCTAGTTGTTCTTTGGCCAAGATCTTAGGATCCCATTCTTGAGAGCACTGTGTTCTTCGGCAGTGAAATTCATCAGGATCTTCATGTTCTTCTCGTCTGCTACAGTGTTTACAATCATCCGGGCAAGGTCGTCTTGATAAAGCGTCAGCATTCTTATGGTTCAGTCCCCTTCGATGTTCAATTTCGAAATCATATTCTTGAATGCGTTGTAGCCATCGTGCTATCTGACCTTCAGGGTTCTTGAACTGAAGCAACCATTTAAGTGATGCATGGTCCGTTCTTAGGTGGAATTTCTGGCCATACAGGTATTTATGAAAATGTTCTAGGGATTTAACAATAGCCAAAAGTTCTTTTCTGGTGACACAATAATTTTGTTCAGGTTTGGAAAGGACTTTGCTAAAATAGGCTATTACTTTTTCTTGGCCATCTTGCATCTGTGACAAAATTCCACCAATAGCAGTGTTGCTCGCATCAGTGTCCACAATAAATGTTTGATTTGGTCGTGGATATGACAACACCGGGGATTGCACAGGGCTTTCTTTAGGTGTACAAAAGCTGCTTGGCAATCTTCAGTCCATTCGTAGCTGTTGTTGTTTTCCGTAAGACGATGTAATGGCCTTGCAATATCGGCAAACCCATGTATGAACCGTCTGTAATAGGTACACAATCCCAGAAAACTTCTAATTTCATGCTTGTTCTTTGGTACAGGCCAGTTCTGGATAGCTTCAGTCTTCTCTGGATCAGTTTTTACTCCTTCTTCGGTAATTATATGCCCCAGGTACTTTACTTCTTTCTGGAAAAGGTGACATTTCTTTGGACTAAGCTTCAGCTGGGCGGATCTAAGCTTCTGAAAAATCTCTTCAACATTTTTCAAGTGGTCGTCAAATGTTTTTCCAAGAATTATTATGTCATCTAGATATACTAAGCAGGTTTTCCAAGTTAGTCCCCGTAATGTCAACTCCATCAAACGTTCAAACGTAGCGGGCATTGCATAAACCAAATGGCATAACATTAAACTGCCACAGTCCGTTTCCAGTTGAAAAAGCAGATTTTTCCTTGTCTTCCGGATGAAGTTCTACTTGCCAATAGCCACTTTTTAGATCTAATGTCGAAAACCATTTTGATCCGGTGAGTGTATCTAGGGTATCGTCTATTCTTGGTAGTGGAAAACTGTCTTTCTTCGTGACATCATTCAGTCTTCTGAAGTCAACACAAAATCTGGTGGAACCATCTTTCTTCTTGACTAGGACTACTGGAGATGACCATGGACTCTGAGATGGCTCTATAATGCCTTGTTTTTGCATGTCTCCTAATAACTTTTCGACTTCGTCTCTCTTGGCTAAAGGAATTCGCCTTGGTGGTTGTTTGATTGGCGAGGCGTCTCCGGTGTTTATCCGATATTGAACTACGCTGGTTTTTCCCAAATGATTTTCAGATACGGAGAAAACATCTTGATTTCTTTTTAAAAGTGCTTCTAACATAGATACCTGGACTGGATCTAACAAGGATTTTGATGAAATCACCAGGTCTTGCAGAGCATCAGGTAATTTACTTGTGGGGATTCCTGCAGGTGCAGTTAAGGTGGACGTAACTATCATGTTAGCAGGTTGACAGGTACCAACTATGTCACCTTGGTTGACTTGTTGAGGGTAATCCTTTAGGTTCATCATTCGGACAAATACCATGTCTCTTTTGGCTTGCGTCAGAGTTCTGGCCGGTAAAATTCCTTTAGCGTATAACGGACTATTTTCAACTGGTTCGACTAAAACAATTTCACCTTCTTCTAAGTCTTCAAACTTTGCTTGTATAATGCTTTCTGAATTTGGCGGTAATAGGACATCTTCTGTAAGGACAACTTTTCGAATTATTGTTTCACTCCTTCGTGGAAGTCTCATTATGATCTCTTCATTATTGGTTCGTAGTACCCGTTGTGGAAGGTCTAGTACAAACTTCTGATTTTCCATAATGTCTAGGCCAAGAATAACTTCGTCCATGATGTCAGCAACAAACACGACGTGTATAAAGGATGTTGTTCCCAGGCTTATTCTGGCTTCATGTATGCCTTGAATTGGTATAACTTCTCCATTCGCAGTTTCCAAGATGTAATTCTTCTCAGGGCGGAATATTTTACAATGAGCTACGATGTTCGGCTTCACGATGGTATGTGTGGAACCAGTGTCTAGTACCATTTCGCAGTCCCGACCGCACACATTTCCAGGCACTACCAAGCTGGAGCTATTGTTCTGCAGCCGGGATACTCTAATAGTTGTTGTTGGTGGGGCTTGGTAGCACCTAGCCAGCTTTCGCCCATTGAATCTGGTACAATTTCTCTGTAGATGTCCCTCTTTACCACACTTCCAACAGCGGATAGTATTTCTTCTTCTAAATGTCATACTGTTGTCTTCTTCTGTTTGTTTCTTAAGGAAAATTTCTTGCAACTCCTTCATTACTCTTGCAAAATCTTTATTTGAATTGTCTTCTTCTGGTACCAAGTTTATTCTTCTTATTCTTGTCTGACTCCTAGACGTTTGTTTGGCTGTTTCGAACTGAAGCGCGTAGGCAAGAGCTTCTGATATTTTTTTCAATCTGACCATTCTTAAAGCCTGTTTCATGTCTGGATCGCGTAGAGCTTCAATGAAACTACCCACGGCTAGTTCTTGTTTTATTTCTTCTGGGTATGTTGGATATGTCAGATTAATCAAACGTACGATGTCAGCTTCGTATTCCTGAAGGCTTTCGTTATATTTTTGTCTTCGTCCCTGCAGCTGCGCCTTATAAACTTCCTGCAAATGTGTCTCGCCATATCTCATTTCTAGGAACATTACAATTGATTGATAGTCGCTTTGTTTCTCTTTAGGAATATTTCTTAATACCTCCATGGCTTCACCTCGTAGAGCAAGCACTAATGCGCGTGCCTTTTCTGGTAAACTCCAATTATTGCCGTTCGCAGCAGCTTCAAATTGTCTAAGGTACGTAACCCACGGTACCTTTCCGTCAAAAGTTGGTGGTTTCATAACAGTTGCTGGAGTACCACATCCTGGAACGACACCTGTACTAGCTATATTTTGAATTTGCCGGTGTAAATGCTGAACTTCTTGTTGCATTTGACCTTGAACTAACTGCACAGTCTGTTGTATTTCTTCTATATCTTCTTTGACATCTTCTTTGTAAGTTTTAATTCAAGCAACATTTCCTTTCTCATCTCATCTTGGCATTGATGAAATTCTCCCCTCAGGTGTTCTCGAATCTTTACTATCTTCTCTTTTATCTCTTGCTTCATTTGTTCTTGTCCTTTTTTTATGTCTTTTTGAATTTTCTCGATTTGTTGTCTCGTTTCTGCTTGACTGATTTTGATTTCCCGCTTCATTTCTTTTTGATTTATCTTCATTTCTTCTTGACTTATCTTCATTACTTTTAAGTCTTCTTTCATGGCTTCTTGGCTTGTCTGCATTTCTTTCTTTAGGTCTTCTTTCAGGGATTCTTGACTGCTCTTCATGTCTTCTTTCAGGGATTCTTGACTCGTCTTGATTTCTTCCATCATTTTTCTTATTAGCGTACTTATCTCCTCCATACTTGCTGTGTATTGTCTTGTCTCAACTGGCATTCACTCTTCTTACCACTTGGGCTTCCTTGAGTAACCTCGTTCCACTTCTGACACCAAATGTTCCAAAACACCTCGTATAAAAACACGTGTCTTCGTTTTTATACCTTTATTAACAATGGAACGTAACTATGGTTACAACAACGACAAAATCTACTCTTGTCAATGTCTCGAAGTTTACAACACAAAAGTCGAATTTATACTGACTGATCCGAGGTTTCCCGTCGCCCTTTTATAGTATGGTGGAAGAGTAAAGAATGATCTAGAATATTCGAGAAATATCGTGAAAATTCCATAGTACATGATGGCATAAAAGTTATTAATAGATAATTCGGGCGTTTTCGGAAACCTTCGAAAGTGATGAAAGAACTTGGAAAAATTAAGGTAAATTATTTAAATAAATTAACAAACTAAATTAAATGATCCTAACTCTCTAAAATTCTATAACCTAAACACATTTTTGAAAGTCTGTAACATTATTGTGAATCGAAAAAAAAGCGCTTACCGCCAATGACAACTCCAGTTTTACGCCGCTAACAACCGCTGTGAGCTGCTGTAAGACTGACGTCATTGATTTGTCAAAAAATGAAAGTGCTTACAGCTGCTGTAAGCAGCTAACAAAGAAAATATCCCTATAACTATATTGCATAATTTATTGCTGGAATCATCAGATTTTGAGCTTGTCGTAGTTACTTTCTGGACCAATTGATAAAAAATAATAAAATCGGTGGATAGTTGAAACTTAAAAGTGATTTTTTTACCAAAGAATCAAACAATACACCCTGTTTAATCTCATCTGATTAAAAGGTTAACGCAGCGCGTGTGGCACGTTTGCGTCGTGTCTCCCTTGTCGCTGTACCTCGCACGCGCTCTAAGCGTTCTCCATTTGCGCCTTGCCTTACTGTAAACTTAGTTAGCAGTTACTCAATGGGCGTTTTTAAAGTTGCTTTATAAATTTTAATAAAGACATTATGTACAGAGTTGGTCCGTATATTTAGACAGCGAATATCTTGTTTATTATACAAGGTAGAAAGAACTTTTAAAGTTTTAGAGAATTATCAAACCGCAAAAAATATATATATTTTTGCAGATACAGAGTGAGCCAAATGTATGTAGAAGAAAATTGTAATTTTTTTAAATAGTCATATTTCGAAAACTATTAAAGATAGTCAAATGTGGTATTTTTGTAAAGGTTTTTAAAAGACCTTTTTAAGGGTGACATAATATACAGGGTATTCCATTAAAAAAATCTTTTCCACACATTTTTGGCTTACCCTGTATATGCAAAAATATACTTTTTGGCGGTTTGGATAATTCTTTAAAACTTTTGTATTTAAAATTTCTTTCTACCATATATAATAAACGAGATAGGCGCTGTCTAAATATACGTACCAACCCTGTACAAAAATAGTTCAAAAAAGAAAATGTTAATTATTTGAAAATTTAAAAAACGACAAAATAAAAGGATACACCAGATTTTAAGAATTATAATTTAAAAGTAACAAAATAAATATTGTCTCTATACCATTGGTCTAAATCTAAGTAAAATTCTACTACTAAAAATATGAAAAAAAAATCATATAACATGGGTCCGAAAATGCATTGTTTTCCAGAAGCAGGGCGTAAAAAAGTTCTCTCTTAATATCTTCAACATCTCTTATCCGATTTTAATAAAATTTGGAAGTGTTATTTGTACATTTACGCGGCTTATGTAAAGATTAAACTTATCTAATCCAGAGGCGTCTCGAGCAGTACCTCAATTGATATTTCTGACAAAAGAATTTACGCCACTGCATTTTGTGAAAATTGTACTTTTTATGAATTAAGCAAGTAAAATAGATTATTTTGAGCATATCTGGGAAGCAATGCATTTCCAGACCCACGACTTTAGTTCTTAAGGCCAATTAATTGACAACGCCTTAAGTTTTTGCGACATGTCACTGTTTGACGTTTTAGATTCAAATTAGTATGGCTAGATAAAAAAAAGGTAAACAAAACTTGTATTTAAAATATTGATTTTTATTCAATATTGCCTTTAGAAATTTTACCTACGGTCCTTAGTAGACAGAGCAACTTATCATTTTCTAATACAAATTGTCAATGTAACTCACCAAGTGCGTAACTCCATTTTTTCAAAAATTGCAGGAGCATATTTTAAAGCAAAACTTTGGAGTGATGTGTGGTAGCCCATAATAAAAAGAATAATTTAATATAAAATTAAAAATATAAAATTTTAAAAAAATTAACTGGTAATATTAAATTGATTACATCTTGACATCTGATACAATTAAAAGGAGTTGAACAGTGTTTTAATGATGATCTGGATTATATGGAGTTAGGCACTTTGCGAATTACACTGACGAAATGCTATAACAAATTTTATCAAGGTAAATCCTTTTTTTTTTACTTTATAGTTCTTCATAATAGATAACTTAGTTTCAACTACATATTTGTTCGAAAAAATGTAAATAGGGCAGTTTATAACTAGTGCAAATTTAGACTACTACATCAGCTAACATACTATTGTATTTGTCTTTTTTATTATAAAACAATATGCATATCGGCAGCTAGTTAACATTTATTACACTACTACTGGGTGACGTACGATGTCCCCCAAATATTATTTTTGGTTAGAAAAACCAATAAAACCTTTAAGGTATAATAAAAGCGTAAATTGAATTTTTTTGCAATATCACAAACTCAAATCCACCCCGTTTAACCGGATGTCCCGTCGAACTATTTTATTATTTGTTTTTCTTTACAATCTACACTCTAGTGATTAAAGAACGAATATAGTAAGAAGTGCGAATACTATTTTACATACAACTTCTCACTTCTTTTTCTATATTTAAATTCTTCATAAAAATATAATTCCAATAATAATATATCACAACATGGAATTTATTTATTAAATGGCAGCCAGAAATTACCCTTAAAGAAAATCAAGTACGGCCAGAATCTGTTCTTAAAAAAATATTTTTGCTTAGTAGGCTGTGGAAAGCAAAAACGCATAAACAGTGATATTGGGAATTCAAATTAAGAGACACAATATTGCACAGCTCTGAGAGCAGATAACATCTGTAGTTGGTGCGGAAATAGGGAAGAAACTCCTTGCCACGTGTGATTAAGGGTCTTGAGGGTCATTTAACATAAAATTTGAGCATCGATTATTATTCCCTATTACAAAAAATTGGTATCAATATTGTAATGCTCTAACACTTTTTATCTTTCTTACTATTACCTCTTGGACTAAGGTAGTTGTTTTCAACACTCAGTCTACATTACCCTAAGTTATTGGTAGACTCTTTATAGACACCCTTTATATCAAAAAAGGGGTTTGTAACATTTTCGTTAATCTCTTTCGCAATAAAGGTACTAAAACAACTTCCATAAAGGAAATTTACTATTTTCACCGAAATTGAAAGAAATCCGTGTCTACGTGTTTTTTTGCCTTTTTAACACAAGCATCTTTAAAATTTGTAACATTTAGAAAACTAAAGTAATCGTCATGTAAAAACCTAACAATATCCTCAATTTTACAAACAGTATTTTTCTTATCAATACTAATGATATTTTTACAAAAACTTATTTGTTTCGTAACATCCTTTCCATTGGAAAGAAGTCTAAAATATATTCCCTTCGCATCATTACTACTCTGGCGGTTATCCTGATATATTTCAAAGACCAATCGTGCTGCGTATCGAAGTAAAAGGGGGTCATTTAAGAGTCCTAATGCTGTTGTCAACTGGAGCAAGGTAAAGTCATGGCCTGAATAAAGGACCAAGTTTGGCCCGTTGGATCCAACCTAAATAGAAACAATATATATGTTATATGTGAAAATATCCGACTTATAATAATTTCTCACACTCTTATTTCGCAATAGGAACATGACCCCGTAATTCCAAGAAGCTAAATCAGCATAATTGCGAAACGTGCTGTTTGCCGTGGGAACAATGCTGACTTAGCAACTATTTTAGTATAAATAGACTAAGATTTGTGTTTTAGAGTTAGTATAGTTATTAGCCGTTACTATGTCGGTTTGAATTTTAAGTGTATTTTGTAAAATTAGTTTAGTAGTGAAAATAAAGTTTTTTAAAAAGTAATTTGTGAAGTTAACTAGATAAAAATTGGCGCAGTCGGTAGGATTCGTCAACGTCAGCAGAAAAGAAGAAATAATTCAACTGTTGGCGGCGGATTCTCATCCCTTAACGAAAAAGAACCTCACGGCACCCTCACTCAAAGATAGTTGTGGAAGGAACACCTGGTGAAGCCCCTGACAGCTAGCCTGCGAGAACAAGAGCCGATGCTTTTACTTGTTTTGTAAGTATAACATTGATCATCACGTGTTTATTTATTGTGTGTTTATTGTAAAGTGATTTGTTTTAACTGTACTGTTCGATTTTCAAATTCCCTTTTATTATTCAATTGTTTATCGATCCATTAACGTATTTGTAAAACTTAAATTTATTAAAAATGCCGGAAACACGAGCTCAACTACAGCAAAGCAACACTGCTACTGCCGAAATTGAGCCTTACAAGCTCTCCGAAATTTTTTCTATTATACCAGAATTTGAAGGTGACCAGATCTCTCTGGGTACATTTTTGAGCGCATGCGATTGTGGTTACCAAATGGCCACAAATGACCAACGATTTTTATTAGTGATTCATATCAAAAATAAATTAAAAGGTCGTGCCGCGCAATTAATAAATTCTAGGAACCCATCCACCTACACCGAAATTAAACAACTTTTAAATCTTTATTTCGGTGATTCTAGGGATTTGTCATCCCTAATACAAGACTTACAAAGACTTAGACAACTACCTAACGAGTCGCCACTGACCTTTTTCAACAGGTTACAGGTACTTAATGCAAAAATGTTAGCTAATATTCAAAAATCAAGTCTCACTAATGAGCAAAAAGTTGCCCAAACTTCTCTTATTGATACCATGACATTAAATACCCTCTTAACGGGCTTAGAGCCTAAATTAGGTCAAATCATCCGTGCAGGAAATCCCACAGATCTTCCCGATGCACAATCTCGCATAAGACGAGAATTACAGTTGTCATACTTTGAAACGCAAAAAAGTATTAGACAACCAAACCCTAAACCCCCACAACAAATTAAAAGACCCAATGTTCAAGTCAATCGTTGCTTCAAATGTGGACGCAATGGCCATTTAGCCGCAGATTGCCATTCCCAAATGCAATCCCGCCAAAACGGCTTTCCCAATAGCAACACTAATTATCAAAGACCACCGATCCCGCAAAACCAAAACCCTCAATCTTCCCAACAGTTTAGACCAAACACATTTCAAAATCAACCTAGACCCTCCGTAATTCAACAAAATAATTATCAGGCTCGCCCGAATGTCATACAAAGAAACCCCAACTATTCGCCAAACCAACAAAGGGCACATCATGTAAATTTTGAAAGCGAAACATATAGCGATAAGTACGACTACAATGATTATTCTACAGACTATAACTATGACTATCCCGAATACGATCCCAATTTCCAATCTTTCGAGGAATATACTGTTCCAGTTCCTGAACCCCAAGATTACGAAAATTTTCTTTCACTCCCTCAGGAACACAGGCCTCCAGACAACACAACGGAAACAATAGACCCTGTCATGACACTTTCCAGCCAAATTCAAACACTAAATTTGGACAATATGAACCCGAACCTCAACTTCCCGGAGCAAAGCTTTCTTTAAACCCTCTACTTACCGTAAATTCTAAAAATCTATACTACATTTACGACGCCACAAATACATACAAACTACTTGTTGACACCGGGGCTGGCATTTCTATCTTTAAAGAAAATACCGCCAAAAACTTTCCAAATCGCACCCCCGAAAATGTTACAATACAAGGAATAACAAACCAAAAATTATCTATATCACAATCAACCCTTATACCTTTTAGTAAAGGAGATTCTCATAAAGTGTTTATTTATGATCTAGATATTGATTTTGATGGCATACTTGGTCTTGATTTTTTAGAACACTATGAATGTATTATAGATTTAAAATCAAAAAGCCTTATTACTAATTTTAAAACTATACCCCTACATAAAGTATCTAGGCCTATTAAAGAATCAAATAACCTTAATTTAAACAGTAATAATATTTTAATAGACGGTCGAACCGAAAAAATTTTTAAACTCACATGTAACTTAAAAAATACTGACGCGATTTTGCACTCTCAAGAAAAGGAAAAGGTTAGATTACCAAATGCTCTTGTACGCGTTAATGAAAAAGGCGAATTTTTAACAACAATTATTAACGCCAACGTAATACAAAAAAATATTGATTTTTCAGATCTTTCTATCGAACCATTTACCCCTAGCGAGACGATACTTAATCTTAACACTCAAAATGAGCCTAATACCTCTCAACTTGACAGAACTCAAATAATCAAAAATCAACTGAGAACCGAACATTTAAATTCGGAAGAAAAAGAACTTATAACAAATCTTTGTTTAGATTTCATGGACATATTCTATCTAGAGGGTGATGCTTTGACATTTACAAATGAGGTTAAACATTCTATCGTAACTAACAACGCTCCTCCCATTTTTACAAAGTCCTATAGGTACCCCCATGTTCACAAAGAGGAAGTTAAGAACCAAACTAATAAGATGCTGGAACAAGGCATTATTCGCCCTTCTGTTTCACCTTGGTCTTCCCCGTCTGGGTAGTGCCAAAGAAAATTGATGCCTCCGGCAAGCAAAAATGGCGCGTGGTAATTGACTACCGTAAATTAAACGAGGTTACAGTCGACGACCGCTACCCTCTCCCCAATATCTCAGATCTATTAGACCAATTAGGCAAGTGCCAATATTTCACGACGCTTGATCTCGCGTCTGGATTTCATCAAATAGAGATCAATCCCGATGACATTCCCAAAACAGCTTTCTCCATCGAAAATGGACACTACGAATTTGTCCGTATGCCCTTTGGGTTAAAGAACGCACCGTCCACCTTCCAAAGAATCATGGACAACATCCTCCTCGGCGTTCAGAATGAAAGGTGCTTAGTGTATATGGACGACATAATTGTCTATTCGCCAACAATACATGAACACCTAGACCGACTCAAAGAAGTATTCAAACGTCTTCGAAAAGCCAATTTGAAAATCCAACCCGATAAATGCGAGTTCCTACGAAAGGAAGTCGCATACCTTGGTCATTTAGTAACTAAAGACGGTGTTAAACCGAATCCCTCCAAAGTCGAATGCATCCAGAATTTTCCAGAGCCCAAAAACCCCAAAGAAATCAAATCTTTCCTAGGATTAGTGGGTTACTATAGACGTTTTATTCCTAACTTTGCCAAAATGTCAAAACCCCTAACCAAACTTCTAAAGAAAGACGTCACATTTTGTTTCGACACCGAATGTAAATCCGCATTCGAAGATTTAAAAAATGCTCTTACATCAGATCCTGTTCTTACATACCCAAATTTCGAAGAACCCTTTCTCCTGACAACCGATGCAAGCGCTTTTGCCATAGGTGCCGTCCTTTCTCAAGGACCTATTGGCAAGGATCTCCCAATAGCTTTCGCATCCAGAACTCTTTGTAACGCCGAAACAAAATACTCAACCATTGAACGAGAACTACTTGCCATTGTCTGGGCAGTAAAACACTTCCGCCCTTACCTTTTTGGAAGAAAATTCACTCTAATTACTGACCATAGACCCCTCACTTGGCTTTTCTCGATTAAAGACCCGGGTAGCAGACTGGCTCGTTGGCGCCTCAAACTCGAAGAGTATGACTACAAGATCGAATACAGAGCGGGAAAAATAAATAAAAACGCGGATGCCTTATCCAGAATACGCATTAACCACTTCCAAGAATGCGCTAACTTTCAATCAAAAATGTCAGTTTACGCAGCGAACGAAGATAACGAGCCCGAAAACGAGTCCATCGAAAATCCCGACATAGACGACGAAACTCTTACCTCCGAATTTAACAGATTCGTAAAACTGTACAATACCCAATCCTTAATAGACTATTCCAAAATCGAAACGTCTAATTCCCAATTACTCGATAAATCAAACAAAAATATAGTCACATTTTTCTGGGAAAATAAAATTCAAGAAGTGCACCATAAAATACTAGATGACGTCCTTGAGGAAAATCTAAAACTCGATCATAATAAAGTCAATATAGCCTCTAGCAAATCAGTTAAAAATCGTTCGTACTTCATCATTCCCTTGCCCTTCGATCCCGAATCTGTTGTGCAGCACTTGTTTTTCGTCTTATTCCAGAATCAAGATGAATTCCAATCTGACAAAACTTATTCTATAGAAAATAATCTAGAACTCCCCATTTTGGAAATCTTCTCTTTTATTTTTGCTGACAAAGACATTAAACTCAAAATTTGTCAGGATATCATTACAACCCCAAGTGAAGACGAAATTCCCCATATTCTCGAACACTACCACATGGGTAAAAGCAATCTACACCGTGGTATAAACGAAACAGTTAGGCGTATTAAAAACAAATACCATTGGCCCAACTTAACTAAAGATGTCGAAAACTTTATAAAAAAATGCGAAACATGCCAAAAAGTTAAGGTATGCAGGAAAAATTTAAGCACCCCTCTTGTCATCACAGAGACACCTAAAACACCCTTCGAAAGAGTAAACATCGACATTTTTGAATACCCAGAAAGGAACTATGCCCTAACTATACGAGACGAACTTACTAAATTTACACAAGCTTACCCATTGACCGACAAAAAATCAAATACAATTGTTAATACCTTGTTAGTGTTCTTCCAACACTACGGAACGCCGATAAGAATTCACTGCGATTATGGCCGGGAGTTTGACAACAAACTTTTACGGGATTTATGCGAACTTTTTGATATAAAACTCACCTTTTCAAGCGTAGGACACCCCCAATCGAATGGTTCAATCGAGCGGTTCCATGCCACCCTATCAGAAATGATACGTGCAAATAAAGCGGAAAATCCTCATGAACACCCTTTTAATGTACTTCCATATGCCACCATTTGCTACAACAACACCCAAAATAAGACTCATGGTTTTACGCCATATGAGCTTATTTTCGGACATACGTCTAGTAGACCCCCGGAAACTTTATATAATCAGGAAAAACTCATTTCTAAATATGTAAGAGACTTAAATAACCGAATGGAGTACTACTACAAACTCGCTAGACAAAGAACTATAACGCAAAAAGAAAAATCCAAAGTAAGATTTGACGAAGCGAAATCTCCTAACACCCCCGCATATAAAGTCGGTGATAAAGTCTATCTTAAAGAGTCTCAAATCAAAAGTAAAGACAAAAATAAATTTAACGGACCTTTCGAAATCAAAGAACTGTTTCAAAATTCAGCTACCCTCCTAAATCCCCAAACCAAACAAAATACCAAAGTCAATTTCGATAGGTTAAAACCCTATTATGACTAGCGTTTCTTCTTTGCAGATATCTAGGGCTCTCCTCGGTAGCCCTTGCCCAATTTACTCTGACGCCCATACAAAACACCTTAGGAATCTTCTTCCACGAGGCAGGAAACCTGAAAATCTCCAATGACAAATGGACACTATTAGTATACAAGGACCTATCAAACATTAAAGAAATAATTGCTAATAACGATAAAATTTTAGATCAGCTTCTAGACGCTTTTATTTACGTAGAAACACCTCGGATGTTATCCTTTAAAACTGAAGTACAAACACACGTTAGTCTTCTTAACCAAATTTCGGATTCTGTTAATCAGAAATATAAAGACATTTTGCCGATACGCAAAATTATATTTACAGAGAGAAACGAGGAATTTTTAACGGAGCGGGTACTGTTTGGAAATCAATAACGGGAAACCTCGATGCTTCAGACGGTGAATACTTTAACGACTGTATAAACAAAATAACGCGCGACGAACAATACATAGAAAATCTTTTAAAAAACCAAATTTCGGTAACAACATCGGTAATAAGAAATTTCAACTCCACAATACAAAAATTACAAATTGACGAAGAGACATTTAATAAAGATTTAAAAGAAATCAATAAATCAATTTTGGCTATCTCAGACGACCTCGCTTTTTATTACGCGCAAATAAGAACTCTAGAATATTGTGAATCACTAATGGAAAGCTATTCATTTATAGAAAACTTTCTAAATGACGTACTAAACGCCATCTCTTTTGCACGCTTAAACATCTTGCATAGCTCAATAATTACCCCGACAGATTTGATACAATCGTTGCAACAAATATCTCAGTCAATAAAGAAAAATAACCTCCCACTACCAGTATACTCTGCTAACATAGCTCAGTATATTGATATAATAGAACTAGAGGCTTACCAATCAGACTCAAAAGTGGTTTTTGTCCTTAAAATACCCCTAGTAGAACCCGAATTATACACCCTTTACCACCTTTATCCCGTACCTATACTTGATAATCGAACAGGGTTTTACCACGTAATTCCAATAACACACAAATATATCGCGAAAGACGATGACTCAATGTTGTACGTATCTTTTCGAAACCTGGACAAATGCAAAACCCTCAACCAAGGCAAGAAGATCTGCTCCATGGTCCTGCCCTACCCTATCGACAGCGAAGCCGTGTGCGAAGCGCAACTCCTCAAACCAAAGAACTACCTACCAAAAACCTGCGAAGTACTAATCCTGGCAGCAAAAGAATACAATGTGAAAGAGGTCGATCGCAATTACTGGCTCATCACTATATCAGACCCTTTACCAGTCACAGTAAAATGTGAAGGAAGAGAAGTCCAGACCAAAATTATTAATACAAATTCTCTCCTGAAACTCCAACCTGGATGCCACGCCTTCATTGGAAGCACTCGGGTCCAGTCACAATATCTCATAGATAGATACCAAAATGTAACATACAATAACTATCCTGTAAAAATCCCATTTACTTGCTGTGAAAACATCTCATCAAAATTCCATAATCCCGATTTAAAACCTCTAAAACTCAGCAAAATTGACATGGAAGATTTCAACGTAGCCCAGCAGAAACTAAACGAATACGCCGAAGAACTTGACCGACTTATGAACCAACCTTTTATCCAGAAACATCTTTCATGGTTCACGATCCTCACGATCACTCTAATACTCGCCCTTGCCATCCTGTACATAACCTGTAAGTGTCGGAAAAAGAAGCTACCTTGCCTTACTGGAGGACCATCAGACGAAAACAGGCCATTACCACCGGGACCAACGCCCAGAAAGTATCCACGGTCGAGACTATCTAGCATCCTAGGAAGAAGAAGGCCGCCTATCCATCCCCAAGAAGAAGAAGAAGAAGAAACCTTTCAACTTAGGGATAATTCTTAAAAGTTAATGCTCAAGCATTAACTTTTCTCTAAAAGGGGAGTTGTTATATGCGAAAATATCCGACTTATAATAATTTCTCACACTCTTATTTCGCAATAGGAACATGACCCCGTAATTCCAAGAAGCTAAATCAGCATAATTGCGAAACGTGCTGTTTGCCGTGGGAACAATGCTGACTTAGCAACTATTTTAGTATAAATAGACTAAGATTTGTGTTTTAGAGTTAGTATAGTTATTAGCCGTTACTATGTCGGTTTGAATTTTAAGTGTATTTTGTAAAATTAGTTTAGTAGTGAAAATAAAGTTTTTTAAAAAGTAATTTGTGAAGTTAACTAGATAAAATATATATACAGGGTGTCCACTAATTAATGGTACACAGAAGAACCACAGATTTCATCCAAAATATTTAACCAAACATACCTATATACAAAAGTTGATAATAAGGAAGATACAGGGGCCCAAATGCAACCAGGAAATACCTTTAATCACGGCTTAGTTCCGTTACACATGAGACGAAAGAACGCCCTACGCCCGATGCATCGAAAGTAATAATGTAACCTTTCACATGCAGGCGCGGCGCGTGCGCCTTGTGTAATATTACTTTCAATGCAAAATTTTTCATCAGGCGTAGGTCGTAGGGCTTTCGTACGTCTCATGTGTAACGGGACTTATTAGCTGTATCTACGACTGACACATCATATAATAATGATTTAATGTATTCTCCCATATTCTTTTGGTAACCCCTAGACACCTAGTTTCATAACAATATTTAAATCGTATCAAAAATTATCAAAAAAAAATAAAAATATTTTTCCTTTACCTTAACACCCTGTATCTAACTTCTTATTAACTTTTGAATATAGGATTGTTTGATTAAATCTTAATATTTTGGCATACGAAATCTGTGGTTTCTCTGGGTAGGATTAATAAGTGGCATAATTAAACAGTTTTATTCGATAAAAAAAATCATATTATTCCAAAGCAAATGGACTGTAAGGACGACGAAAATATCCTTCAAAATATTTTGAAAACTGCAAGGCTAGTATCATTAAATATTTTGCCAAAAGTCACCCGAACTATATAAAATAGAATTTGAGGTGTTTAAGCAGAGGATGGAAAAAATCCATGTCAGAAGAATTACCGAAGATGTTCTTGTATTATTTTTAGAAAAAAAAACAGAAACTCTAAATGCATCTTTGCTCTGGAGCAAATACAATATGTTACAGTTATGAGAAAATATTAAAGAAAATAGAGACATCACGTTTTCTAAACTGGTAGCTTTCCTAAAGAAATAAGCCTCACACGTTAACCATCGGAAAAATTAACTTATCCATTTTTTGCTTATTTTTTTCGACAACCACACAAACATAAAAACGAAAAAATTAAGTTTTTCGGCTGGTACAGGATACGGATGAAAAGTAAACATTTTAAAAGTGCCGTTTTCCTTCCTTATACGAGGGAGGAAAAGTCTATTTTCGATTAGGGTATGTAGTAGAAAATTGTTTAGGAAAGATGAAAAACAAATACAAATTATTAAATTTTTGTATACTCAGTGTTTCTCTGGGGTGGTTTCGCCTATAATATAATTTTCTTTTAGGGACAAAAAATGAAATTTGCTTTACACGGATTTTCATGAATTCTCTTAAATCATAAAGTAAACACAAAGTTCCACAAATGAAAATAATAATTATTATTATTGCAGGAACAGGCTAATTAATAACAAATAAAGAACCAATATTAATAAAAAAATATGTTGAAGATATGTTCTGTATTGGTTCGGCGGATTTATTTAATTGATGATAGTTGTTTGGGTACACGCCAAAAAATAAAATTAAATCCGTTAAAGAACAAAAAAAAATAAAGCAAGTAACTAGAGAAATAATAATTGACGTTTCGGTGACAAGTCTGCCATCGTTGTCAAGATAAAATTGAAAAAAAAACATTAAAAATTAACTATTATTTATTATCCTAAAAAAGCTAAAAATTTAAACTTGCCACCGAAACGTCGATAATTATTTCTGTAGTTACTTGCTTTAATTTTTTGGTTCTTTGGGGGTTTTTATTTAATTTTTTGGGTAATTTTCTAGAAAATGGGAGCAACTCCGATTTTGACGAAATTTGGTATACGGGGTTTTTGGGGCGCTGATCACGAATCTGAAAGAATTATTTGGCGGAAACGTTTCGTTCTCGAGATATCCATCATCAAAGTTCAAATTTGAACTAAGCTTATTTTCACTATATTCCCCCTTCTTTTGCACACAATTCTTGATTTAAAGCTAAAGTGTCACACAATATTTGATTTTCACCTTTTAAAACCCCGTTTTTCTACGTTTTTTACATTATTTTTGCATTAAACTGCATAGCTATACTTTGAATCATTTTAATCCCAGTTTGCCATGAAGCCCTATGTGTATGTATGGTTGCCGGATTATCAAAGAAAAGCCACGCAATTTAATTCAAAAATAATGTAAAAAACGTAGAAAAACGGGGTTTTAAAAGGTGAAAATCAAATATTGTGTGACACTTTAGCTTTAAATCAAGAATTGTGTGCAAAAAGAAGGGGGAATATAGTGAAAATAAGGTTAGTTCAAATATCATCTTTGATGATGGATATCTCGAGAACGAAACGTTTCCGCCAAATAATTCTTTCAGATTCGTGATCAGCGCCCCAAAAACCCCCGTATACCAAATTTCGTCAAAATCGGAGTTGCTCCCATTTTCTAGAAAATTACCTTTTTTGGCGTGTACTCAAATAACTACCATCAATTAAAAAGTATGTTTTTGTTTTAAAACTGCATCCACAGAAAATCATATAATTTAAATCTTACTTACCATATGAAGCATTTGTTGGACAATATGACGCAGTTGTCCGTAGGATCTCAGTAAACATAGTCTACGCCAGTGAATGTTTCTCCATTTTTGGTAATTTACCCAGTCCGTGTAGGCAATTATTCCTGCTACATTATGTCTTCTAAAAATACAATTTTATTAGAAACATCTGTTTTCCCATTACGGGATGTTACAAAGTCATTTGAGTATTCTGCTATAGTATGCCGTAATTTATGAAAGACCTTCTGAAAATCAACCGGAAGGCAGTAAGAATTATAGTGGGTCAACTAACAGGTCATTGCAGACTGAATAAACACCTGGAAACAATAAACCTGGCATAAGAAAACCTATGCAGGTTTTGCCAGGAAGAAGAAAAAACCGCTGAACACATATGGTGCTACAGTGAAGCCCTTTGTCGTCTGCGGTTTGCAAGGCTGGGTGAGGAAAAACCTAAAGTAGCAACATTTACCAAGGGGCCAGTTTTAAGCTTGTAGAGTCTGATTAGAAAGACCGGCTTGGATAGTGTGCTCTAACATACGGATGGAGGATACACAATGAACCTGAGCAGGTTGCAGTGTTAGAGGATTACAATCCACCTTTAAGCTAATCTAATCTAATCTAATCTATTCATCATAAAATTGAAAAACAAATCTACCTTATTTTCACTATACTTCTTTTTGCAAATAATTGTGGATTCAAAGCTAAATAAGCACTCAATTTTTGATTTCCACCCCTAAAATCCGTTTTTCCATTTATTTTACCCTTTTTTTTTCATAAAAATGCCAAGTCTCACTTTCAATCGCAGTAGCCATTGCGGCGCGAAAAACCTAAGAATTGCGTGCAAGGGGGAATGTGATGAAGTTATGTTAGTTTTTTTATTTAAGTTTAATGATAAATAACTCGAGAACGAAATATTACCGACGAATTTTTTTTTCAGATTCGTAATCAGCGCCGCAAAACCTCCCGTGTGCCAAAAATCATTAACATCGGTGTGTTGCCGGATAAGTAATCAATTACCCAATTTTCATAGAGTGCCATCAGCAAAATAAGGTTAGTTACACAAATAATACAATCAAGCAATAAAAATATATGCTTTACCGTTGTGATAAAGAGCTGTAGAAACTGCAGTTCCCTAAATGCGCCCATTGATCAGAATGAGAAGCACTATTTACTTATTTAAAATTCCAATATGACGGTCATAAGAAAAATTACTAGAGTAGTACTCGCTTGATGGGATTACTCAAGCGAGTGAACAACAGAATATTCTTACACACGCCCACAGTATATATAATTTACCGCTTGACAAGTCCTAGCAAATGAGCGTCCAACCCTTTCATTTTATTTTATGCGTCGAAGTTAAAAACTACAATTGTCTTGCCTATATACAGTATCAGCTAAGTCAAAAGGGTCACTGGTAATGCGTGGAACAGAGACGGTCTAACTCTCGTAGATTACCAACAGATAAAGATTAAAAAGCTTTTGCTATTCGAGTACCAACTCGTCAGACTCGGAGTCAAGCCCTTCTACATGTACCATACTGTCGCACGTATTACTTGCTGTACAGTGCCACAAATAGAATAGCTAAGAATGTTAATAAGTACTACGATCAGTTGGACTTATTTGATACTTCTTTGAGTGCATTTAAAACTGTCGCCAAAAAGGTTATTATAGTGAGTTAGAAGTTAATTAGTATTTAGTGTAGCAATTATCTATACTTGTAATCCTTGAAAATGTTCAATACGTAAATAAATAAATAAATAAATAAATTAAATGAATAATTCGGCATGTAAACAAGCTGACACACCACACAGTGCGTTGATATGTGGATACAAATGACAAAATTAATCGTTTCATAAAAATTAAATGTACAATATGTGGTAAATGTAAAATAATAAACTCTAAATCGCGAAAGAAGACGATTACGTCTTACTATAAAGTCTACTGAACTAATCAATGGACGTACGTCGCTAATAAGGTCACAATTTTTTAATAAGAAAACAGGAAAACAAATAAATATTTTTAGAAAACAGCCACAAACAATAACGTCCACCAAAAATCTACGAATAACTGGCCGTTATAGATCGGTGGCCGGTATAGACAGGTAACGGTTATTATTTGTACAATGTGAAATGTCGGTGTTTTTATCAATATAGCGTAAAAACTAAACTGTCTCAGGTAGAAATAAAATTAAAACACTTTTGACCACAGCTTTTTAATTGTATTTGGTATAATTGCTTTTAAAGACATTGATGTTTGTTATTGATGGTCAAAATCGATTTTAAAAGGACGTCTGAGCACTATTTCCAGGTCCCTGCTGTCAATTGAAATCAATCATGTATTAAGAAAAAAATGAAAGAATCGTTTATCTTTATTGGATTAATGCAAATAAGTTGGACTGTTTGTTTTGACAAGAAACTTTGGAATATCTGTGTCTAACACATTTTATTTCATTTATAAATTGTTGTCGTTTGTCTTTACTACACATTAAAATGGTGACGTAATCATCACCTTTCGTGATTTAAAATATATTACAGTATTGCTTTCTGTATTAGCAAAGCATTGTACACTACTCAATTATTAATAACAGAACTATTTTAATGCCATAAGACTGGTGCGATTTTTGTCCCGAAATCCCTATCGCTCAACGCAACAAGCGTCTAGAGTTCGGCCACCGGCTTTTTGTCCGACCAATCAACGAACACTAAAGTCAAGTGATGCATAAAACATCCTTGAAACTTTAATTACAAAAGATTTCATTTTATTTGAGTAGAAAGCATTATTTAAATACATTTTTATTTAAAAGTGGGCCCTTTAAGTTCAGTAAGCATAGCCAGTAAGTATTGTAACCAAAATCGGTAATTTGATTGGTTTAAAACGCTATAGACGGTCATGCAAACCTCACACTGGGGTTGTCATGGTTAGTTCTGGTTAGTTAAATCTTTTTTTTTGCTTTATTAAGGAATTAAAAAAGATATAACTAAGTGTGACCCTCACTGTGACAGTTTTGCATGACCGCCTGTGGCGCTTCAAACCCAAATCAAATTACCAGTTCCGGTGCTTTTTACTATAAGTATTTGGATGATAATTCAATATTTTTAAGTTAAGTTTTAAATACTAGACTCACTTTTAAAAACATACAGGCGAATTGAGAACCTCCTTTTTAAAGTTGGTTAGTAAAAATTTATTTTAATAATGTTTTCTGTTTAAATAAAACGAAATCTTTTGTAATTCAAGTTTTAAGGACTTTTTTGCATCACGTGACTTAGCGTTCGTTGATTGGTCGGACGGAAAAGCCGTTGGCCAAACTCTAGACGATTGTCTCAAGGCACTGTGCATCCGACTTGCTTTGTTGTTGCTTTACTGGCCAATATAACTTTTACTTAGCTTAACCTGTATATTGTTTTTACCTTATACAATTCATTGGTGAATCACATGGCAAACCACTTCTGTGACACACAAAGGCTAATAATGCATCCCTTATGACATGTGGGTCACTAATAAATGAGCTTTGTTCCGTATCGGAAGAAAATAACAGCCGACCTGTGCTTTCTGATAATGTCTCGACTGCTGGATGGGATTTTAATTGATGAGACTCACTTTTTAGTACCAATCTAAAAATTAATTTCATTGTTAAAATATAGACACAGGTGTATTTACACGGAGTGGCCAAAATTTTTTGTTTAAGCTTTATTCTAGTGTGAGCACATAAGTACTAAAATTTGACCCGTCTCAACTGGGCTAGACTAAATGTAATATTCTTTGGTCTCAACACATAGATGCTTTTGGTAGACAAAAGTGACAACTTTAATCTCAGTTCTACACGACAAATGGTAAATCTCAGTCAACCTACAAAAAGTTTGTTAACTTTTTTTAAAAGTTGTGTAGATATTTTACTTAGTGCCGCATTAGGACTATCTGATGCCCTAAGCAACCCACTGTGGTGGGGTTCCCTAGCTATGCTACCTTTAAAAATTAGTTTTACCTTTAAAATTGTTGAGCAAAAAACAGGTCCTTATGTTAATAAAATAAATACAAAGTTCATTTGCCGTTTAAAATTTTTGAGGAAAAAAAAGGCATTAATAAAACACAAGAGACCGAAGAGTTCGATCTAATTATGCATTGGATGTATGCGTCGCGGTCATAAAAAACCTATGATCATTCGACGTTCAGATAATTGTATCCGAGAATCGTGTCCGATCGTCCGATTAAAAAAAGGATATTTGCGACCGACCTTAAAGTTTTGACTGTAATTAGGAACCACTCTGTATAAGCGAAGAATTTCCTAGCAATCTTATTATCAAAGATATGGAAAAATCCAAAACAGTGTATGACTCAGTACTTATGTACTTACTTTTTAAATTTTCAGTTACAGGACACTCACAGTCCTTAAAGCAAAAACTCATTGATTGGCTTTCCAATATATCCACTTTCGACAACGTTTCGTTCGGTATAAGTCCATATAGAAATGATAATGCGGACTGAAAAGTTCTTCTATATCTCGTACTGTGAACCAAGACTTCTTCAGGAGTGAGACTATGTAGTTTTGGCCAAACGTCATGATAACTTTTTCTTAACATTCTGCCCAAATTTAAAAGCTGACTTATGCCTTGAATAGTTAATTGGCCTAATTGGCACTGGTTGGGATGTTGCGGAATTACTGGGAAACTGTGGAAGGGCCCTGGACCGGTCCATTGTAGTTTACCGGTTACAGTTAGATTGTAGAGATATAACTAAAACATAAATACATTTTTCAAAGAGTTTTTTATGTTTTTGATATTACTATTAGTAGCAAAGCAAGTAAAACAGTATGTCCAAGGATGGATTTTACAATAGGACCAAATTAGCAAAAATTTTAATGTTCAAGAAAGTCGTGTATGGCATGCTTTTGCTTCTTAAAAAAAGATTCAACTTGAGAAATTTGTTTTGTTTTGTACAGGGTCTCCAAAAACTACAAAAAGGTGAAAATGGACCAAGACAAAACTACCTTTATTTTTACTAATTTAGCAAATTGTCAAATAAAAATGATTTTTAGAATCAAATGAGGATCTCATATCTGAAACTTCACATAAAATATTTTTGTTTTAGTATCAAATTGTTTTAATCATGTTTTACACCCTTTTCGCGTAATTTACCTAATTTTATATTTTTCTATTTAAATATATTTGACAAACTTTAAAATTAATTATTGTGCTGTATTATACAGGGTGATTCAAAAATCGATTACGAAACTTAAGGGGTGATTCTACTTGACAAAACAAGGGTAGAGCTTTATATAAACCTTTTTCAAAATGTCATTCGTTTTCAAATTATAAGCCGTCAAAGTTCGATTTTTATTTTGGTTTTTTCGCCATATTGCATTTATTTTTTAACCAATCCAGTTGATATTTGGCACACAAATCGAGCTTTGCAGATTCTAAAATTTTAAGACAAAAGTACTTTTTTAAATACCACCAGAGGGCACTTTACCTAAAACTTAGAATTTATTTACATCATGACTTTTTATTTTGACAGATATCGCAAAGCTGGGGGCGCCATTTTTAGACAATTAAAAACTTAAAAATAAGGTACCCTTTATTAAAGTTGATAAACCTCACCGTTTAGGCACCAATAGACATCAAAGTTTTCATCAATTTCAATCAAATTACCTACATACATACAGGGTCTCCAGTAACTCATCCGATAAACTTAACCAAACGATTTCTACAACAGAAAATAAGAATAAAACTTCATATAAACATATGTCCTAAACGTCTTAGTTTTTGAACTATGAGATGTTAAAAATTAAACAAAAAGTTTTTTTTTAATATTTAACACACCGTAGTTCAAAAACTAAGACGTTTAGGACATATGTTTATATGAAGTTTTTTCCTATTTTCTGTTGTAGAACCGTGAAAAGCTCTGCCCTTAAGTTTTGTGATCGATTTTTGAATCACCCTGTATATGTAAATTACGTTAAAAAGGTGTAAAACATGATTTTAAAAATATAAAACTAAAAAAATTGGTTTATTTTATGTGAAATTTTAGATATGGAATCATCATTTAATTCTAAAAATCTTTTAATCTAAAATTTTGCCCAATGATTAAAAATAAAGGTAGTTTTGTCTTGGTTCATTTTTACATTTTTGTAATTTTTTGAGCACCTGTACAAAACAAATTTCTCAACGTAAATCTTTTTTTTAAGAAGCAAAAGCATTTGCCATATACGACTTTCTTCCATCTTTTCCATTACCATTACAGTATGTCCATCTCTTCCATCCATGGACATACTGTAAAATAAGAATTTTTGAACCACACCTATCATTTTTATTTGAAATAAGGTAAAAGTGAAAAGCTCTATCGTTGAATGGCCATTCAACCGAGCTCTTAAAAGAAGTCAAGTACGTTGGAATTATCCTTGACCAGAGACAAAATTAATTAAGGTTAAGGTTAAATTATGCCAGACGTATATCCGAAAGGTAGACGTATTGGGAATTCAAATTAAGAGACACAATGTTGCAACACGGTCAATCAACTGATAAAAATGAGTACATAGATCAAAAATGTCGAAAAATATTTGTCATATTAACAGAAATATACAATTTTTGGTTTGTGTCTCGGCTAGAAGCAAAATCACTTCTTTTGAAAACAAAGCATTAAACTTCGGAGAAAATAATAGGCATAGTCTAAAAACCTAAATGAAAGAAAGAGTAGTTCCCAGCTTATGTTCCGCGTAATTTTATAGATAGATAGATAGATAGATAAGTTTTTATTTATCCCATAATTATTCCACAGGAACATAGGACACGTCAATACAATAATTTTCTTAAATTTATACAGTATTACATATATGTAAAATAATCTAAAATATACAACTCACATCAAAATAACAGTTTAAAATTTTTTAAAAATTACACAAACATTAACATTTATCACAGGTCTATCACATCGTTAAAAAAATCATGAAGCGTGTAATATGCCTTAGAGGATATCCATGCTTTTACTTTTGTTCTTAGTTGTTCAAGAGGCCAATTTCGTATACGCATCGGAAATTTATTCAAAATTTTTTTAATTGAAAAATCCACGTTTTTTTGTAGGTAGTGTAATTTATAAAATGGTGTTTGCAAATTATACTTATTTCTAGTCTCATAATTGTGATTCAGAATCACTATCTGAAAATATATCTGGATTTTTTTGACAAACAGAATAGACTCCAGGATGTACAGGCTAATCACAGTCAACACTTGTTTTTTTTAAAGATCTCCCTACAACTATCTCTCTGCCTCATTCCATACACACTTCTTATACACCGTTTCTGCGTTGTATATAAAGCCACAAAACATTCTTAAATATTTACAATTAAACCACAGCTTAAACTGCAGACATAACAAATCCGACTTTGCACGTTTTGCTTCATGGCAGAATTTTTAATGGAATCCATGATGACAACCATCAAAACACTTTGCATTTAATAAATAAATTACAAAAATATTTAAAAATACGATATTAACTGCATGAACAGCAAGACAAATTTGTCTATGAAATGTCATGTTGCAATATGTTAGTTTAAAATTATTCCGATGAGAGCGCAGACAACGTTGCTAAACGATTTTTTAAAAACCAATATGTATGTAATGGTGACAATATGCCAGTTTTTATTTACCTTGTAAGATTTTAAAATATTGGTTTCTTCAGTATTGCAGTTTATGCTTGATATTTTTTTACATGTTGTAGGGGTCCCCTATCTCCATGTCTAATTAAAATTATTAAGCCTTTAAGTAACCACTTCTTGCTATCCAAAATACCTAAAATAAATATAAATGCATGATTATTTTCTTAATGACACATCATTTTTTAAAAATATTATATATAAACTTTATAAGACGCTTTTCCCGAAAAAGTAAATGTTATTACAATAATTATTAGACTGGATTATACGTGTCCAACATAAGGAGGGCCAGTGTAGGCATCTTGGAAATGGTCAAATGGAAACAAAGTTGAGATTTTATGTGCCTAATGATATGCTGACCTAATAACGTAAAAATACACAAATAATAAATGATTAAATGATTTACTTATACGATAACAATTTTTATACGGAACTTGTTTTAGCTTTTTTCTAGTTAGGTAAATCTAACAACAAGCCAAACATCTTTGATAATTTTTAGTTGTAATTTATCTAAAATATCAAAACAGTCTTGAAAACAAATAATTAAGTTGATGGTAGGTAGTTTTTTTAACTTAATATTGATGATATGATGGTAAGATCCGTAATCTGCGTAAATGCAAAACAACTTAGAAAGCTTCAAAATTTAACACATGATTATGCGCAAATTAATCATCATACCATCATACCGTCAACGTTAAGTAAAAATATCTACTATCAATTTAATTATTTGTTTCTAATTAAGGCTTTTTTGATATTTTAGATAAATTACAACTAAAAACTATCAAAGATGTCTGGCTTGTTGTTAGAAGCTAAAACAAGTTCCGTATAAAAATTGTTATTGTACAGCGTGTCTACTTAAGTTCGGCGTGTCTACTTAAGTTCGCACCATATGGAAAACATTTTATTATTAATTTTACGAAAAAAGTTTTTTTTTATAAAAAGTTCTGCATGGACTAAAACCTAAAATACAATATTCAGATATTATTTTTTTGCAGTGGTAGTAAGTTACAGTGGCAGTAAATTACTATTATTAATTTAAAATGCAGAGTTAATTATTTTTTTAATTTCTAAAAATACAGGTCCGTATTAAGATTAAATCCTAATGTGTAATACATCATTGAATTTGTATTAAAATCGGCTTTTAAATTTTGATTAGAATATCAAAACCGTATTTACAAAAATAAAGTTGATGATGGTCCCACGAAAACGAAATGTCGCATTTTAAATAAAACTCCACCATTGGGTAGATAAGAAAAAGTGGCAATGCAAAAGTGTAATTTATTTTAAAATCTAATTATAAATAAGACCAGGAAATAAATAAAACAAATTTCCATTTTTTCGGCTTTTTTTTCCGGATACCTCCGGAAATACTCGTAGTCGGAGAGCTGATGACGAATTTTGAGAAGGTTCTTTAGGCAAGCTGAAATTGCGAAAATTACAACTTTGCCAATTGGCGAATCCGGTTCTGAAAGTCATTTAGAGAATTAGCGGTTATTTTGCTACTGCGCAGCATATAACATTTGCAAAAAAAAATTCAAAAAATATATTTTTGGCAACTTGAATTTTTTTGTCTTTTAAATTACTATATCTAGAATTTAAAAAAAATCCCAGACGTTTTTGTCGGTTATAAAGTATTGCCAGACGACCTTAAAGTTATTTTTTTAATTACCAAAAAATATTCTTTAGGCAATCTGAAATTTATATCACGTATTTATTAAGTAATTTCAATAATACCTACAAATAGCCAGACGATTTCGCGGGTTATAAATAATTACCAGACGTTAATAAAGTTTGTAAATAAGCGCAATAAAAGTCTTACGCGCTCCCGTAAGTGCGACAAAGATAGCTAATCGAGGCATGCTGGCAGCTGCCGGGGCCCGAGTTCCTCGCGCTGTGATGAAGTTATTACTACATACTACTTAATAACTACACTACATACAGTACACTTCAAAAGCTGGGTATGAAAAGTTGAGGACTTTAGTGAGACAACACCAACAATTGTAAACAAGAAATGACAGATATAAATGTCAAATTGCCAGTCCTTCAAAAACGAAATTTACCCCTTGGTGTCATTTTTGTATTTAACGACTAATCGGTTAACTTTTTTAGAAGATTTAAATGTTTTACATTCAGTTATCCTTTTATTAGACAGTTAAAGTTTTATTTTAAAAAATAAATACTTATTACTTAAATTATTTTATATTTTTTCTTTCCATTGTGTTATAGCACGATATTCCTTAACAATTAATCTTCAAATTTCAAACAGTTTATCTTTGACGTATTAATGCTTTGGACTGGAGTAATAGGACAATTTTATTAACTCTTCTTCTTCCTCTGTTCAGTTTGCGTTTGGGTACCAAATAGGCAATTCTTTTATTTCTGGAAAACTTATATACAAGTCTTAATGATGGCGATGTTGCGGCGGCTGTATTTTGCGATTTGAGGGAAGCCTTCGACTGTGTTAATCATAAGGTACTTAAATAAATTGGAGTGTTACGGCGTTAGGGGGTTGTTTTGCTTCTTATCTGATATCTCTCCTATTAGTAGTGGCGTCCCTCAGGATTCAGTACTAGGGCCAGTACTTTTTCTAATATATATAAATGACCTACCAAAAATAATCATTAAAGGATACATTGTTTGCAGATGATGCAACTATTCTGTGGCATGGAAAGAATGGTGGAAATTTAAAGGAAATCATTAAGGGCGATTTGAGTAGAGTGAATGAGTGGTGTGGTGCAAACTGTTTATCTCTTAATATTGCGAAGACTGAAGTATTAAGTCTTAGATTTTCTTGTGATAATTTAATAAAATAGATCTGTGACAAAGTTTTTGTCACAGATCACATTGGTATTTTATTGACAATAAATTAGGGTTTGAGGTACATATTTTACAATTAAGCAAGAAATTATCAGCAGCTTGTTATGCCTTAAGGACAGTATCAAATAATCCAGATATCACAATTGCTTGCACAGTTTGCATTGTTCGAATCTCATATAAATATGGAATAGCTTTCTGGGGTTTTTGTAATAGCCAATTAATGAATTCCATTCTAATTTTGTGTACATTTTACCAGTATAGGTCGTCTAATTTTATTTTTAAATTTTAATTTGTTTTATTTATATAATGTGGCTCGAACTTGGTATGTATATACATATATTGTTTTAAAATATTTGTTGGATCTAGTGTGTTCATATATATACTTTTTTACCCTAAAACAACTCCGTGACGACCCTAAAACGACTTCGCGACGCCCCTAAAACGACGCTGCGACTTCCCTAAAACGATCCTACGACGCCCCTAAACGACGCTGCGGCGCTCCTAAAATGATGCTGCGACGCCCTGAGACGTCGCGACGTACAGTTTGGAAAGCCCTGATATAAGGTTTGTACTTATGAAGCAGAATATAAGTACTATTTTTAACTAAAGTTTATACTTTATTTTACAAAAAATTTAAAAAAGAAAATAGTTTATCGTAAATTAAACTTCAAATTTTATCAAATCTGTATAATATTTTGCGCGCGCTTTATTTGAAAGACAACATTCGCATTTGCATTCGCGAATGTCATAATTCTAAAATTCGTTACAACACTAATATGTAACATTTTAGGTATTTTAAAAAAGTAAGTAATGGTGAAGATATGATTATTTTTCTAATGGCTCCATTTTATTTGTCTAAGGATCACTGTATTGCCGTCATAATTTGTAATTCACGATATTTTACATTAAAGTATTATTAACAAAAAAATAATATTCAGGGTATTAAATTATGACCCCCAGGTTGTTTTTTAAAAGAAGGAAGATAATTTTCTTTTTTTTTTTCAAACATGTTTGGATATTTCTTAATTCTGTATAACTCCTGAACCGTTCACTTTAGCATGATTATGTACATACTAATAATAATAATTTTCAGTCCTTTATTGTCATCCAAACACTGATGTTATAAGTTTTAAAGAATAAAAATATGAGACCATGAGTTACAAATTATACTATATAGTCAAAAATTAAACAGGCAGTGGCGCAACTAGCCTCTGGTTTTTGGGGAGCTTAAGCCCCTGTTAATAGAGAATGGCAAATATTCTCTATTAACAGCAATATACTTTAAATGTTCAATAATTTTGGGGGGCTAATCGCAGTCCCAGGTGGGCTAAGCCCCCTAGCCCTCCCCTAATTGCGCCTATGAAACAGGCAGTATTATACATAAATCTAAAATTTAAAAAATTATAAATTAAATACGATATGAATTTAAAAAAAACAAATAAAAAGCATTTAACAAGTAGTTATAAAGTGAAAATAAAAAAGTACAATATGGCAAAAAAAAGAAAAATTAAAAATAGAAAACAAAAAAAACACTTAACAAATAATTATATAGTTAAAATAAATAAAAATAATTGAAATTAATTAATAATTTTTACCTTATATGTTGTATGCTTTTCTATGTAAATGTTTGACTTTATTTTTGTATAATAAAAGTTGGTAGTTTTTAACAAAAAAAAAAAAAAGTAATTATTAAAGGGGTATATAAGATAATTTGAGGTTGAAATTATTCTTTCTCTTTGAATTTTAAAGGTATGATTCTAAACACGGCGGCAGACTGCAAACCGCCGACGGCAACGGCAGAGCTATTCATATTTCCAGCAACACTACTAACTACTACTTACTCAGGAAAGGGAAAGTGAAATAGGAATAACGTTCTGCTGCTGATCAATACACTTATTAAATAAACTTATTAACATTACTGAAAGTATAAACAAAATAATATTTGGCTTTTCTTTCAGAATAAAGAAGTTTAATAAACAATTTTTAAAACTCTTATGCAGAACTATTTTATCCCTGCATAATATAATAGAAGTTCAGATTACTTTTGTTATACAGGGTGTTTCCCTAACTATGGTATGAAACTTAAGGGGTGATTTCTTATGTGTTTTTATGAAAAAAGTTTCTATGAACATATGTCCGGACTAGCTTTATTTCTGAGATTAGGCAGGGTAAATGCGTTTAAGATATTCAAGCGTATAGGTCGTTTTTGTTTTGCTCTGTTTATTTTGATAAATAAATATAGTTTAAAGTAAAATTAAAGGTTATTTTTTAACATGAATGAAAATAGTGGCGGTGGTGAAGAAAACAGTGAAAAAAGAAACCATTTAAATAGTGATTTTCCGTCAAAATCACGAAGTTTTTCTCTGGGATCGGTAGGTTTATCAGTGAGTGATAAAAAACAAATCTTGGGAGCCAGCCAAAGGAATGTTAATCAGATAAGAACATACCCAAAAAAGGTGATAGGCAAATGCATATACGAGGAGAAATCAAAAATAATTTAAACAGCCAAAGTGTAGAAAATACAAAACCCAGTACACTTTTTTATAACGATTTTTCCGAAAATATAAATGAAGTTTTCGAAGATCCGCTTGACATTTTTAAGCCAAGAAAATCGGTAACACGTACACCTCCAGCAAATAATTTAAATGAAATTTCCTTAATTAAAGAAAAGAATGATGAAAACCCAAATAAAAGAGTTCGATCGAAAGGCACACCAGAAACTGGAAATTTAACAAAAAGACAGTGTGAAGAAGGAAACGGAAAAACCCAGAGTATTAGTGAACATCATTTACTACAAAATATTCAAAATATGAACCCTGAACAACCTGAAATAACGGTAGAAACAATATTACATAAAATGTATTCGGCGCTAGATATTATTCAAGAAGTATCAAACAAAAAACCTGAACATAACCTAGAAAATGATCTTACTGCACTTAGATCATCTACAACGACAATATATAAATGTTTATCAATGTTTGTTCATAAACTCGGAATATTGGAAAAAGAAAAATTGGTTCTTGAACATACTCTTAGTACGTTCGTACCTACAAAGAAAAATGTTGTTAAAACTTATGCTGCAATGACAGCCACAAAAATAACCAAACCAGTTCTTTTTCGGAAAAGATTGAAAGCAATTTAAAAACCGAAAACTGGCATACACCAAAAACCAGTAAAAAGCTCGAAACTGTGATCAAAATAGACAACATAAATAATCCTAAAGAAACAGCACAACATATAAAAAAGGCACTTAATACAAAAGATGTTAATGGCGGATTCAAAAATGTAACACATTTAGCAAATGGAGCCATAATTGTTGAAAGTCATAACAAAGAGCAACAGGATAAACTTAAACAAGCCCTAAAGGATAAGGAAAACGTACAAGTAAAAGAAAACCAACAAGTTAACCCCATGTTCTTAGTGACAGGAATTGAAAAAGGGTTCTCTGATACAGAATTTATTTCGGAATTAGTACAATTAAATAATGACATTAAACTTGAACTTGGCTGTAAAGTAGGGGATAAGATTAAAGTTATTACAAAAAGACAATGCCGTAACCCAAAAAAGGAAAACTGGATTTTACAGGCACCACCCAACATTGCAAAATGGTTTCTTAAAAAGCAAAAAATTAACTTTGATTTAGTTAAAGTATATGTACAAGAACACTTAAATTTAGCTATATGTTTCCGTTGCTGTAATTTTGGACATGTATCCAAGTACTGTAAAGAAAAGGAATGCTGTCATAAGTGTGGTGAGGAACATGCAGGTAAAGATTGTAATAAAGTAAAACTGAAATGTCCAAATTGTCTTAAAATGAAATACAGTGAAGAAAATTGCCAACATTCCGCAAGGGATCCCAACTGCCCTGTATATAAAAGAAAATTAGAAAGATACAGGACACAAGTGAACTATAATGATAATTTTTTACAACAGCCTTGTTAGATAAAACCGTGAAAAAGAAATAACCTTAAAAAAGAGAAAAAAATCAGCATAGTTCATCAAAATGTACAATCAATCGGAAATTCCATCGATAAACTAAACGACATGTTACAAAATCACCCAGACTATAAAATATTGTGTGTCTCTGAGCACTGGAAATCCGAAGAGCAGTTATCTAGTCTTGCTTTAAGAAACTTTAAATTGTGTTCGAAATTCTGTCGGAATGAAAATCAACATGGTGGGTCAGCAATTTATGTCAAAGAAGGGATTAAGTGCAAAGTGAGGTCAAAGCTAAATAAGTTATCTATAAGTGGAATTTTTGAGTGCGCCACGGCTGAATGTAGATTAGGTAAAGTAGATGTTTTAGTTATAACTGTATATAGACCCCCTGGTAGTGATATGAAAATATTTTTAGAAAAAACTGAGCAGCTTTTATTAAATATATTTAATGAAAACAAACTGGTTTTTATAGTAGGTGATTTTAATATTGAACTTTTAAAAGACAATAAAGCTAGAACGGAATTTTTGTCCCTAATGTCATCGTTTAACTTTGATCCTAGAATATTGGAAAATACTAGGATAACTTCGAATACATCTAGTTGTATAGATAATGTATTCACGAATTTTGACCAGGTAGAAACATTAGTGTTTGAAAATTTTATATCTGACCATACGGCACAAAAAGTCATTTTTAAATCTGAATATCAAAGCAACAATGATCAAATCTATAAAAGATTTTTCACCAGCGAGAAAAAGAATGACTTTTTGTATTGTTTGGAACAGCAGGATTGGGCTAATGTATATTCAGTGGCAAAAAATGATGTAGATAAACAATGGTGTGTATTTATAAACCAGTTTATAAATATTTTTCAACAGAATTTTCCTCTAAAGTTGTGTTCTAAAAAAAGGTCTCGCCTGTCAACACTGATCCTCAAATTATTGCTTGTAAGCGCGAACTAGACACTCTTTTAATGTTATCAAGGCAAGATCAAAACTTTAAAGCTCGTTATCTAGAGAAGAAAAAGGAGTATGATAATTTGTTACAACAATCACAAATAAAGCAATATGAGAAAAGAATACAAAACTCTGACAATAAAATGAAATCTATGTGGTCAGTTTGTAAGGAAATCACAGGAAAAGCAAATAGTAAATCTGATATACAACTGGAGGGAAATCCTGAGGAAATAGCTAATGAATATAACAATCATGTAATATCTGTAGTACCAAACCTCCTAAAGAGTTTTACCAAAATTGTCTTTAAATGTTATATTTCCAGCAATGATCGGTCAATGTTTTTAAGTCCAATAACATCAGATGAAATGTGTGAATTAGCTAAGCGCATAAAAAACAAACATAGCCATGGTATTGACGAAATCCCAACTAGCATAGTAAAAATATCTGTAAATGTATGTAAAAATATATTGTGTTATCTTATTAATAATTCATTTAAGTATGGAATATTTCCTAAGAATTTAAAAATTGCCCTCATAAAACCTCTATATAAAAAAAGGTGATCCAGAACTGATGGACAATTATAGACCAATTAGCATATTAACTGGTTTTTCTAAACTATTTGAAATGGCAATGTGTTCAAGACTAATGAACTTTATGAAAGGTTGTAACCTATTTAGTAAATGCCAGCATGGATACTTAGATGGAAAATCAACCCAAACAGCGATTTTTCAGTTTATGCAAGCAGTTTTGGACCACCTTGAAAATGGTAATGTAGCCTTAGGAATGTTTTTAGACTTGTCTAAAGCATATGATTGTATAGATAGGGACTTACTTTTAAAAAAACTGGAAATGTATGGAATAAGAGGAAATGCATATAAATGGTTGAAATCATATCTTAATGATAGACAACAAAAAGTATGTATTAAAAAGGATGGTAAAGTTTATAATTCACAAACCTTAACAAGTAATCTGGGGATAGCTCAGGGTAGTGTATTAGGACCTATTTTATTTATTATATTCATTAATGACCTTAGCAATTTATTAGAGGGTTCGCAGGCTATGGTAAACTATGCTGACGATACTAATGTTCTTTTAGGAAGTAATGATGTTAATCAACTCGTCATTGAAAGTAAACAGTTTCTCGATAAAATATCAAAATGGTTTAAGGAGAACAGACTGATTTTAAATAAGGAAAAAACAAATGTTCTTCTCTTTAGAACAAAACTATCAAAAATACAAAAACCAATGACACTAAATAATGATCTATCTTTTTCGCAAAATACTAAATTCTTAGGGGTTTATCTTAAGGGGGGCTAAGGTATTTAATTTCAACTCACGTTTTCAAAGTCGGTGCCCCTGATAACTCCAAAACTACTGCACCGATCCTTTTGAAATTTGAAACACTATTTCTGTACATCATTTACGAGGTAACGCTGTCGAGTTTTTTTAAGCGCATTGGTTTAAGGGGGTAAGGTATTCAATTCACAACGCACGTTTTCAAAGTCGGTGCCCCTGATAACTCCAAAACTACTGCACCGATCATTTTGAAATTTTAAACACTATTTCTGTACATCATTTACGAGGTAACGCTGTCGAGTTTTTTTTTTTCATAATTTTGATTTTGCAATAACAAATTAGCCGATTTTTTCCCACAAAATTGTGTTTTTCACTTCAAAGTGTTCTAAAAAGTGAAAAAAATTTGGAAACAAAAAAACTCGACAGCGTTACCTGGGGAAAACTATTATCTAACGAATGAACTTTGATTTTTTGATTTCGGATGATCCAGCACCAAGTTATGAGGGGCACCGCAATTCAACTTTTTTCGAGACACGTCCGAACAATTGCTGCCATTGCCGTATTTTTTAATATTTTTTTGTAAAAATTTGATGAAACATTCTTCGAATGTCATACTTTAATGTACCATTGGTTGAGTAAATAAATTTTAACTGTGTCGTCAGAAAAAAAATCACGAAAACATGGCTTTTTTGTACGATTTGACCTTAGCCCCCCTTAATGAATTTTTAGACTAGTCTTTTCATATTCAAAACGTTATAAAAAAGCTAAATTCTATTTGTTATAGTATTCGAGTCATAAGTAAATATATGAATGAAAAAACATTAAAAATCATATACTTTGCTAACTTTGAGGCTACTGTTAAATATGGTATAATATTTTGGGGAAGAAATAGCCAAATTCAAGACGTATTTGTAGTACAAAAGCGATTGGTGAGAATCGAGGTGAGAATAATTAAAAAAATAAAGTATAATGAAAGTTGTCGTTCTGTTTTTAAGAACATTGGGTTGTTGACTATACGCACTATACATTTATGAGTGTCTTATGTTCTTTTTAAAAATAGAAACTTTTTTCAAAGCCCAAGGGCTCATCAATATGACACAAGAAATAGTAATGTTAATTATCCTATACATCGCCTAACCCTTACTGAAAAATCTCCTCATTATATGTGTATAAAATTTTTTAACAAACTTCCTAACAGAATTAAAGTATTAAGCAGTTTAAATAAATTTAAGAAAGAGATTAAAATATTATTACTGGATTTAGAGCCTTATGATATTAATTGTTTTCTTGATATGTAACTACTTTTAATGTATGTATTACTAAAATGTATATTTCCTTTTCTTTGTTTGACGTCATTTCATTTTGTGTTTGTAATGTAAATATTATATATCATAATTTGAAATAAAGAAATTTAAGTAAGTAAGTAAGTTTCTCTAATTCGTGATTTGGGTTTTTTGTTTGATAGCGAACTGCGATTTACTCTACATATAGATTATATCATCGAGAAAGCATTTAGAATGGCAGGGTTTGTTATGCGACAGTGCTGGGATTTTAAGAACGTCGAGACACTTAAAACAATATATTATTTGTTTTTCATGTTAGTTTTTAAAGTTTTTGTTTCTTATTTATTTTTATGTTTTTGTACTATGTTTTTTGCTTTTTCTGTCTGGAGTAATTTTTATATTTATCATCGTTTTTAACAATTATTTGTTTTATTTTTTGTTTGTTATTGTATTTTAAAGTTTATAAGTATATGTTTTTAATTGTTTTATTTAAACGACTTTTATATTAGTTTTTAAGGTTTTTTTGTACTATTTGGCCACTGCCTGTAATGTAGGTTTAAATAAATAAATAAATAAATTATAACCAACTTCCGGGACCGAGATGTGAATAGCGGTCAATGTCAAAGAGATATATATTTTATTACTTTCTTAAAAAAGCTAATTTAAAAAAAAAGACTTGACTAACAAGAACTAACCTGACCGAGACTTAGAGCACATTAAATTTTGTTTAAAAAAATCCTCTACATGTAGAACTCGGATGCGTAAAGTTGCTGTTGTTGCAAAATGTTTAGATTAAAAATGAAGAACTTTTGAAAAATTCAAATTTTTCTTTTTTACAAAAAATACAAAATATTTTATAACTGAGCCATTATATTATTATTAAGAACAAATGGGAGATAACATGTAGAGATTAGATTAGATTAGAATAGGGCCGGGATAACCCATGCACTGAAGCCGCTCGGCTTATTGTGCGCCCTGTCATTTTACGTCTGGGTGATGTCAGCCAGACGGGACCTACAGCTTAACGTGGGTTCCGAACCACGGTCCTATGAGCGACAACTTAAGACCTCGTCCCCACCCAGGGGCACTACTGAACCTACCAACTGAGTGGGGTCCGCATGTCTACGGTTGCGCAGGACACGGCAAAGTGTGTTCCGGCGCCCTGGTCCTTTAGTGGCCTTCAGCGTCGATACATTTTGCACTTTGTCCGTCTGGTGTTGAGCTAACCACTAAATTTCCGACCAACTTATAAATAAGTATTTGGCCTCAGCAGGATTCGAGACCCACCTCACGTCCGTGTGCGCTCAACAAACTTAACGCCTTTACACGCTAAGCCATCACCGGACTTGAGAGAGAGAGATAACATGTAAGCCAAAATATTTTTAAAAATCATAAAAACAGCAGAAACCCCTATACGTCATAATTACCTAACTTTTAAAGTAATCTTAACTTTTATTATATAAAGCCGGCTGTCCATGAGAGTGGTTTTCCGCTCTCGAATGATAATTCAGCGTTGTGATTGGTTAGTGCAAATTTAAAATGCTTTTCCCGCCAATCACAATGCTGAATTATCATCTGCAAGCGGAAAACCGCTCTCATGGACAGCCGGCTTTATGCAAGGACAGAATAGTTCTTTATAAAGAGTTTATTTTTATTTTAAATGTTATTAATACTAAAAATGTTAATTAATACTCTTTATTCTGGAGAAAAACCAAATATTATTTTGTGTAAATTTAAACTCCCAGAAAACAAACTATAAAATTACTGAAAGTAGGTAATTTTAAACATTACTGAAAGTAATTTTAAGTTTATAGGGGCATTACCTTCGTCTCCTTGATATATTTCTTCTGGAAAATTACAAATTTTAAATATTCTCTTTGTTTTTACATCTGCAATTCCCAAGTTACTAAACAGTTCAGTCGAAACGGGAATAGGTTCAATTTCTTCTTTATTCCAATCAAAAAATTTATATACTCCTACTATAACTAATAATATCCAAATACTTAATATCAAATAGCAATGCAAAGCTTTATTCTGTGAAATCATTCGAAAAGTCATTGATAAATTAATTTTATTTGGTTTTCATAACACAAGTTTCTAACCTCACATTTGCTTTGCAATAAAAACAAATTTTTGACGTAATTGCTAATCTTGCTAATCTCAATCACTTGTTTAATAAGTTGTGTCTAAAAATAGCACGGATGCTTTTTAATGATTTGGTCCATTTTTTTTCTTTGATTTTGTGCCACTGCATACCTATTGCAGGTCTTCCACACCAATGTGAATTAATTGTGATTTGTGTAGGTTCAGCTGATTTCTTGTTCGGTTTATTGATAAGATTAATGTAATAGAAATAGAAAAAAATACAATTTTGTTAGTAAATAAGTATAAAATAATTTTATAGGAAAAAACGGGAGACTGGTCAATTTTTTATTTTACTTTTATTCAATATTGACTTGCGCAATTGTGCGACATTGAGGCACGAATATCGGAGCACGGCATTGAAAGTAAACAATCGTCGCAGTGTTTTTCGTCCGTTCAGCTACGTAATAAAATTCAAAGTTAAAAGCAAGGAATACTAATGTTAAAAGATTTAAAAAACTAAAGGACCTAAAAAGTGATTTGCAACCACGAACGAAATAAGGCAAAACAGTTAAGGTGTATTTTTTAAGTGAAAAAAAATTATCAGCTGATATTTGTCAATTTCAGTGGGCAAATATTTATTCGGCTAAAATTAAATATTCATTACCGAATATTCATTTAAATTTATGATAGTTTAATACTAGTTAACATGATTTTGTGGCAAATTAGTCTCTAAAATCCAAAACTGAAATTGTGCCAGATTTGCCGGCAAACTAGACCACGTGATATTTCCATGGTTGATTTTTGTGCGGGGGCTGAACATTGACACTTGACATTCTATGTGGGAAAATTATCCTTATTGACAAAAATATTGAAGAACGTGAATTTGGTTGAAGTGAGCCAAAGTGGTAAAAACAAAAAAAAAAATTCGGTCAAAAGTGGGTAATTAGGTGGCTTTGGATAGGATTTGGTGTGTTTACGAGTTGCGTGTCACGTTCACGTTCACGTAGTATACTTACCGTACTTACCCAACAGATGAAATTAAAGAAGAGGTTGTTTACATCACTTATAAATACATTTTTTCACGAGAAATACAATTCTGTGGTAATACATAAGAATTCGAGAAGATTTTAGGAAAACATAGACTACTATGTAGCAGATAAAATAAATGTCAGAATCTTTTCCACCAAATCAGCTGTTAATTATCTAATAGAACAGATTTTGGTCCTGCCTAAAGTAATATACTTAATGACATGAATCAAAGAGACACTGTTATTCATCTAGTCGCTGGGGGTAAGTTTATTTACAGTTCAAATACCTAACTTAAGTATCTCTTTTAATCTGTGCTTGGTATCTATATTTATATAAATGCCTCGATTAATGCTTAGTCTAATATAATGAACAAGTTATGGGGTTTTACAAAACAAACAAATTCAACCTACAATTTTTGGATATTTCATTTCATTTCATAATATTTGACAAAAATAAAAGTTAAAAGAATTTAAACTTTCATTTGTTATTAAATTGACACTATATTAGTAATGAGGATTTCGACTGGCTGCACTAAGCCGCACTCAATGCTAACTCAAACAGAATCACAATTTCGACTGGTAGGAACCAAGAAAGAGCGATGTTAAGTGCTTGTTCGACTCGCTTTGCACTGACCCAGTGCGGATTGGTTTTTGTTCGGCTGCATCAGAGCAAGTTCATAAACTAGCACTCGGTGCAATTACTTTGGAACTGTCTTATGGGTCGGTTCTGTATAAACTAACCTCAAATACACGCAGCCAAACAGCTGATAAATGGAGAGCAAATTGAACAGGTTTGGTTTTTCGACTTTCCTTTTCGAGTTCGCTCGGTTCGCTCCAGCACCGTGCAAATGCAACAGTGTATACGAGCAGTTGCTCTCTCCGAGAGCAGTCGATAAAAACGGTGCAGCCCAGTCGAAATCATCAGTGTTTTTGATTTATAGTTTCAGTAACGTAAGCTGTAAAACTTAAGCCTTAAGCGTTAAGACGTAAGAAGTAAGCAGTGTTAACAGATCAATTTATAGTTCTTTAAGTTAAAGAATCTCCTTACGGTATTTTAGGTTATGAATATTGTTGTTATTTTTTATAAAAATGTATTTAATAAAATATAATTTAGAGGTAGATTTGATCTTCGCTGTTTACAAAAGACATAAATGACAACAAAAATAAATTTTGATGTAAAATGGCCCATAAAAGCTGATTTCTACCTAAAAGTCTTTGACTTTTGATGATTCACACCTGCAAGTCATGGGTAAGGGGTTAAAAACAAGCACGGAAGCTATTGCGGGTTTCAGGGGTTAGGGGCGGTGATGGCTTAGCGTGTAAGGCGTTAAGTCGTTGAGCGCACAATGGACGTGAGGTGGGTTCGAATCCTGCTGAGGCCAAATACTTATTTATGAGTTAGTCGGAAATTTAGTGGTAAGCTCAACACCAGACGGACAAAGTGCAAAATGTATCAACTCTGAAGGCCACCAAAGGACCAGGGCGCCAGAACATACTTTGCCGTGTCCTGCGCAACCGTAGACGATGCGGACCCCACTCTCGGTAGGTTCAGTAGTTCCCCCTGGGTGGGGACGAGGTCTTAAGTTGTCGCTCATAGGACCGTGGTTCGGAACCCACGTTAAGCTGTAGGTCCCGTCTGGCTGACATCACCCAGACGTAAAAAGACACAATAAGCCGAGCGGCTTCAGTGCATGGAGTTATCCCGGCCCTATTCCTAATCTCTCTCTCTAGGGGCGGATGTCTGCCCTGGATCGAAAGAAAAAATCTAACCGCGCTCATCGGCGAAGGTCAGGACGCTTGACGTCGGTCACGGATGACGTCAGAAAAACCAAGGGGAAACGGCTCGCCAGCCTTAGAACACACTCTAGGCCACATAACGTGATGCGACACCAGTTGTGCAGAGACGAGCGTCTACCTTACGATTTTACAGATTTTGAAAAGTAATATTGTACAGACTTTTGCATACTGGGAGGTGAAGTCGAAGTCGGGGGCCATCCTCAAACTAGAAAAGACGTCGAAAAAGCGCAACGCCGATCGGTTGCGAGGAAACAGCGCACAGTACCAGCGCACCCTCTTTAATTAAAGATAATTTTAATAGCCAAAGTGCTGTGACCAAATGGCCAGCAATATCGAAGAGACCAAATGGAAACCCTGGGATATCTGAGCAGAAAACAAGTTATGGTGACGGGCCGCAATGTATCAATGGGTGACTTGGCTTTTTTCACAATTCATATAAATTAGCCATTGTTACACCAGAGTTTGTGATTCTATTAAAATGTACATGGATATGATTTTACCCGTGCCCTTGGAAAAAAGGCACAGTGGAATAGAATAGAATAGAATATAACTTGATTTGATTCTGTGATTTCAGATTTTGTTCATATAATACAAGTTAGTACCATAGCAAGAAAATTAAAAATGAAATGACGTCAACAAACAACAGACAACAGAAATTAACCTAATACTTATACTATTACGTACTAAACATCTTCCTTCAAATTGTATGGTTCAAGATTTAAATAATAAATAACCTCGATAAATACCTTGTCTTCTTTTGAAATGGCTTAAAATCTCAGAATACGTTGTTGTTTTTTTTGGTAATTGTATTTAAAAAAAAAATTCACATAAATGATGGATATTTTTCTGTCATGCTTAGTCCATGAGAATAGGGTGGTTGGAAGTTTTTAGTACAATCAGCTGTTGGGTGACGACCACGCCCTAATAAAAGAGATCTGTGGTGACGCCTCATGCATCACGGGCGAGATACCCCTAAAGTGGGAATCGGCTTTAAATAGCCAAACATGGAGTGAAATTTTTGTAGGTATACAGGGGTTTTTGGGGCGTTGAACACGAGATGCTTAAAGAATTTTCACTCCAGATATGTTTTGTTCTCGAGATATTCATTATCAATCTTGACAAAGGGAGCGCAATTAGGGGGGCTAGGGGGGCTAGCCCGCCCAGGCGCAGCGCTTAGCCCCCCAAGACTATTGAACATTTAACAGCACATATATTTGTGTGTTTTCTACATATAAACAGGAATTAAAGTCCCCCAAAAAACTAGAGGCTAGCGTGATTGAACAATTTTATGGAAAAAATTGGTAAAATAAATAGAATAATGGGTTTTTAGAGGGTGGAAATCAAATATTAAGTACCAATTTAGCCTTCGATCAGAGGTGTTTTCCAAAGAAGGGGGATATAGTGAGAAATAAAAAGGTAAACTTGCTTTTCAATTTTGATGATGGATATCTAGACAACAGGAAACGTGTCCGACTAAAAATTCTTTCAGATTGTGATCAGCGCCTCCAAATAGCCTGTATAAAGTCTGAACCACCTAAAATTCATTCTAAAAGCTTTAGTGCCGCAAAGTGCACAAAAATGATAAAGTGAAACAGACTGCTTTTTTGAAGGCACACATAGCCCCTGACAGAGCTTAACGATTACATATTTTTTAGATAAATAAAAAAAAACATTGCTAAAAACACGTATCACGTACCTACTTAGAAAACATCATCTTATTTCGTCTCTCTCCTGCCATAAAGGTGACCTGTGCCGTTAGACGGGTCGTCGGGTGTATTATTTGCTGCTGCAAATCATTGTTCTACAGAGGTTTGTTTGCACTTTATGATGCTTTGCCCCTTGGCGGCATCCCTTTCAGGGTAAATCTGGTCCCAACTTTGCAAATTTCACTAAAATCGGCGATGCGTCAGCGGCTTATAAACAATTACAATGCCCAAAAATGCCTAAACATGACGCGGCCGATTATACGCACGAAATGACCTATGGCAGCAAGCCGTAAGACTTAAAAATGAAAATGAATCATTCCTTACTGCTTACTTCTTATGTCTTCAATTTTACTGCTAAGTTTTTGGCTCCTATAAATTATCAGGTTACTTGGGCATGTTCATTTTCTTATGGCTTAACATTAAGTCTTACGGCCTATGTTACTGAAACTATAAATCAGGGTTTAAACTTAGTTTACAAAATAATTCTAGTATAAAGAGAATCTTACACACAGCTCTTACAGTGGGCATAAGGGCTGGGTACATAGGTTTGAGCAAAATAAATTCTTTTTGTACACAATTCTTGATTTAAACCTAACGCTGCCCACAGACGCTCAGCAGCAGCAAAGCAAAAATTTTTATGAGAATGACTTTTTTTTAATTAAAATTTTTGTCCATTTGTATCATCTTGTAAAACCCATTCGTGGATAGTCTGTAATGAAACTAAGATTAGGTTAAGTTTCAACTTTAATGATAAATATCTCGAGAAAAACGTTTTCGCCAAAAATGTTTTCAGATTCGTGATCATGCTTTAAAAACGTGCTTTATACTAAATTCCATCAAAATCGGAGTTGCCGCAACTTTCTAGAAAATTACCTAACAAAAATAAATTTAATTTATCGTCATATTTTAGCTAGAAACCGCGTGTCAAGCCAAGTTCAAGCAAAGGAAGCAGCTACAGCGCATAGTGTAATGAAATGAAATAAAATAAATATTACCAGTCAAATTAATTACAATTGGTGTGCCCTATTCCTTTTATGCTTTAGAACCGCCAGAAACAACCCACCGTAAGTGTTCCTTTTATAATGGAATTGTTCTGCTCTCGTTTTACTTCCTCTCCCCTTGCCTTTTAAGCACCATCATCGTAGAGGTGCACGAAGTGTTCTGACACTAATGACATAAGATATGCCAAAATGGTAAATAAACTTGCTTATATTTGAAAAATATCTGTAATAATTTGTTGTGGTTAAACTAACCCGAACAGAGTGTATAAACCACGGATGACTCAGAAACAAAATCAACCAGACAAGAACAACAAAAATCCGTCGAATGTTACGACATGACATGTTAACGGTGGCAACTCCATCTTTTTTATTTTTAAAACTGTTTTGATTTTGAGTTTTCAAAGAACCTTTTTTTTCAGTTAGTTAAAAGGAATACACCAAAGAACGTCACATCAACTTGTCAAAAACGTCAAAATATTACACAAAGCACTTGGTTCCACTATTGACCCCTCCATTACCTAAAAACCTATTTAACGTAACAACATGAAACTCTGTGTGTTTATTTATATACATAAAAACAACTCGAGGACCAAACTTCATAAAAGCTAGCCGGAACGGTTATGAAGATTATAAAGGTCCAAAGTCGTCAGAATTTTTTCCACTGACTGATTGTGTGTTCAGTGACATATAGATCAAAAACCTAACTCCCTTCAGATGACTAGAAGGAGAAATTGAGCCAACCGAGAAGGTGTGTGTGGCGTAAGAAAGAATCTGAAAATAAAGGATTAAAATATGGGGTCACACAGAAAAAATGGCTGAATTGGCGTTTAAGCCGTTACACGTGAGTGTCAATATAACACACCATAACAAATAGGTACGGGTGTTGCTCCGTCCGGGCGGGACATAAAGGGAATCCCATGTATATTTTGAAGTGGTCCAATATTGGCTCCCTAATTATTTTAGAAGAAAAAATTATTAGCATTTTTAAAGAGCACGAAAAGAAGTTGTACCCAGTGTACAAATTTCAGCTCTTCTTAGATGCAAGAGCTAAGAGATAAATGCTTAAATAAGTTACGAATCTCTCAATCTTCTTACGCGCCCTGTATTCTTAGGGGTTTATAATAAAATGCCAGAAAGAATTATTAATCCTCATACTCTCAAAGTTGTCAGATCAATGTCACATCATTTTTGAAAATAATGCCTTTGCTCAAAATCAAGAAAAAATCACTATTATAACATGGTTTTATCAGAGAAATAGTTATTGAAGAGTAGCGGACATGTTTGCAGCCTATTTTCCCAATAGGCCAATACCAAATAAATCGACAATAGAACGGACGATAAAAAAATTTGAAACTTCAGGCACAGTAATCAATAATTGCAAATGTGAAGAAAATCGACGTGAAAATCAGAGACAAATTGTACAAAACGAGGCGGATTTAGACGTGATACTTTGTGTGGTGGAGGCCGAGGAAACATTAGCACGAGAACAACTGGAGGACATTACTCGACAAGACCACACCACAATATCTCGAATTTTTAAAAAGATAATACGTAAAATAAAATGCTTACAAATACCAAAGACACCAATAATTAAGGGACGGAGACGAAATACGACGACAGGAATTTTGCTTTGAGATGATGGAGAGGACATACACTGACAGAGGGTTTTTAACAAAATATTTGCTTTACTGACGAATGCACTTTTACATTGAACAACAAACCCAACATTCAAAATTGCCGGTACTGGAGTAACGAAAACCAAAATCGATTTGTTGAGACAAGGACTCAATATCCATTCTTCCTTGACCGAAATTTGAATGTAGTACTTCTGGAACTTTTAGAGGAACAAATTTTTGCCTGCTTTGAATAACCTTGCTCATGAAAATCATGAGATTTGGTATCAAATGGATGGCTGCCCAGCACACAGTACCAGAGCTGTGCGCGAATATTTGAACATCGCTTTTAATAACATCATAGGCCCGGAACCACGCAATATCTTGGCCAGCTAGGTCTCCGGATCTTTCGCCAAACGATTTTTTTTCTAAGGGGACATTAAAAAACTAAGCTTTATACCAATAAAAAATATGAGAATTTAGACCAGCTAAGGAATGCTATTTCCGCTGAATGTGCCAGAATATCGATGTACCAACTAGCCAACGTAAGAAATGAGTTTTATAATCGTTTGGGTTATTGTCTGATAGTTAATGGAGGAATATTTGGAGCATTTAATTAAATCCTGATATTTTCGTCATAAATTGATTTCCAAATGTAGACAAATTTGTTTTATTGTCTTGCGTAACTGTGAGTGTATGTGTTGGAATTAGCTGTAAACTAAATTCTTTTTGAAATTTCCGTATAAAATTGTTCAGTTTTGACAATGACATTATAAATTAATGATCTAAATTGTCACTGATGAATTGATATGGTGTTTTTATTATTGATTTCTTGAGTACAGAGTGCATAATGAGATACTACGTTGCAGAAGTATTTAAGCAGTTTACTCCTTACTGGTTGGTTGAAAAATGCTCAAATTTTCATTTTGGTTGGAACTAATTGTGCTCTTCAATAAATCCTAGTAGCATTTTTTATAAAATAATTAGGGGAGCCAATATTTGACTACTTCAAAATATACATGGGATACCCTATGTCCCGCTCGACGGAGCAACACCCGGTATAGGTGTTATTATATTTGCTATATAACAGAAACATAAAAATAAAATTAGGTCAAAAAATAAGTGATGTCCCCCACACAAAAAATTGTAATACGCGCTAATAAACAACCGTTAACAATATTGTTATATCGCTCTGACTTGGCTAATTTCAGCATAAACAGGACGCGTGTTAAAAGTTAGCATATAATTAATTAGCGATGCGCACTGTTATTTCTAACGTTTAAGAAAATGTAGACAATAGCATAAAAAATAGAAAACTATGCAGCGGAAACGCAAGAAAAATATTTTACTTTTGGCCACTACAAATTTATAATGAATACCTAGTAAGTAACTCCGATTACTGTTTTTAACCAATAAAATACATTTTTATTGTGGTAATTAGAATTTCTTAGTTTTAAACCAATGAAATAATTTTTTTTGTTCAGGTGTTTTCTCAATTTACAGTGAACAGAGATAGATCTAAATATCTGCCTAGTTTTCTTTACCAAAAGTAATGATCCCACCAAAAACATAAATGTGAAAAAGGTGATCAAAGTTCAATCCTAAAATTAAGCTTGGCTGTGGGCTTCACCGCAAAAGAATGAAGATTTAAATGAGTGCCAAACTCTGTGAAAAAGCCAAATATATGTACATGAGATCTTACAGTAGATTAGATTTAACTTGTTCAAGTTTTTATCAGAATTAAAAAAATCTATATTTAAATAAGTTGAATTACCATATAAAATGACTGATGTAATACTACTTTAAGATCTCGTACATATTTGGATTTTGTATAGAACTCGGCACTCATTTAGATCTTCATTCTTTTTGTATGAAACCCTCAACCAAGCATAATTTTAGTATTAACTTTGCTTAACTTTTCACATTATTTATGTTTTTGGTGTGATCAGTAATACTTACACCCTCTGTTGGACATTTATAATAGTAATGTTGAAGCATTATAAAAAAAAATATTTTGTGATAATCAATTGAATTAAAAGTGGAACATAAATATATATATTACTTAAAAAAAATAGAAAGGACGAGGAAAGCACATTGAACTAAAGAGTTAAAATAATTATATTTATATTTTATTTATTACCTTCACTTGGATGTAGGCTTTGTATGAACATATTATGTAACTCTTCTTTGCACTAAGATTCGGTCGCATTACTGTTATTTATCCCACTGATCTCGATGGATTGCCAATGTTATTACCTAAGCAAGGAACAGAAGTTACATTTCATGGGCGAAAAACCGGGTTTGTACGCAAGCAAATCGAGTGAACGCCCCTGGCGCCAAACAGACTATACGCATTATCGGAAAGAATTTGTCAATGGCGTCCTGGTTTTCTGTTCGGAGTACGGTAGCTAATGAGCGTCACGGTCAGACCGCGGACGGAGGTACGGGGTGCCGGTGTTTGTATTTTGCCACGGCTTTTTAAGTGCGCATGTTCGTCCACACGTCCATTTGTTTACTACTCGAGATCGTAAAAATCCGATAAATGCTTGTTGGCACTGCGGATCTAAATGTAGGTTATCTATGGTTTATCCCACCACTTTAACTGCGTTATTATTTTTTAATTTCAAATATGAAATATTCTATAAAGATCATGGTAAAAGTGGGAGCACCTCAGATTTTGACCAAATTTGGTATACAAGGGTTTTGGGCGCTGATCACGAATCTAAATAATTTTTTTGTCGGAACCCTTTTTTTGCGAGATATCCATCAAATTTGAAAATCAAAATGTCCTTATTTTCACTATACTCTCCCTTCTTTTTGCACAAAATTCTTAATATTAGACACATTCCGTGGCGATTTTTGAACTTGCCTATAATAAACTACCGTTAAAAAATGGAGACAAGGATTAAATCCTCTCTAAATGCCTAACTTTATAAAACATTATAAGAACCTATTTTGCAATTGCTTTGGATTGATTTCTTTTCTCCTTATATTGTTCTGGCCATGCAATATATATCCTAACCTGAAAGTTTTGTGTTTTTGGGTATTTTGAGATGTTTAAAAATTAGGTGTTTGCCAAAGTACAGGGTGTCCTGTTTTCGTTGCAATTGCAGGGTATCTTGGTTAATATTAGAGATAGAGACTTGCGGTTTCCGCGAACTGTTGCTACTTTTTAATGAAACAAAAGATAACACTAAAAATTTTTATGGCCCTCTTAGTTTTTGACATACAGGGCGACATTTTTTTAAATTTTTGGACTCCCCCTCGTATTTCAGTTGTCTTTTAAATTACAACAAAAAGTAAAAACTAATATTAGTAGATATTTTTACGTAGAATCCACTGGTGTAGGTAGATTAAAAAATGTATTTTTTCGAGAAATAAACCAAACATATTATATTTTTTATGAAACACTCTATATATAGCTATAGTTAGCTCTAAGTTTGTTCACTTATGGATAAATTAAAAACTAAATATTTTTAATTGGCTTTACTTCGTTTAATATTAAAAACGTGTACAAATCAGTATGTATGTATGTAGGGCAGTCAATTTAACCATTGACAATCTTAAAGAGTGCTAATATCCAAGAATACTCTCCTCGATTGAAGATCTGGGAGTTACAAAGATTTCATCAGGTCATTGTAGTTCACCTCATCTATGGGGATCCCCAATTTAAATGCAACAAATTTTAAAAATTTCTCTCTACTCTTTCCAAGGAGTCTATATGTATCCCGTAGTATGGAGACCACAACTGACAGGCATATTCCAATAAAGATCTTATATATGAGCAATACAATGTTTTAAAGCAGTTTACATCACTAAAACCCACCAAAGTTCTCTTTACAAAACCAAGCATCTTTATTGCATTGTATTCGAGGTGAAAATTAAAACTCAGTGCACTATCAAAGTATACACCAAGGTCCTTGATGTTGTTCACTGTCTCAAGAGTGTAATCACCAACATAATACTGAAATGTTATGATATTTTTCTTTTTATAAAATTGTATAACTTTGCATTTGTCTATATTTTAAGTCATTCCATTCAAGCTACACCAAAGAGACAAAGAATCAATATCATTCTGTGTCATCTTTCGTTTCATCAAAAAGTAGCAACAATTCGCGAAAACCGCAAGTCTCTATCTCTAATATTAACCAAGATACCCTGCAATTGCAACAAAATCCGGACATCCTGTACATAACATTAAGGTTCTTAAATGTACCTTACAGGGTGGCTGGCACTGTAGGTGCAATTGTTACATGCCCCTTAGAAGTAGTCAAAACTAGACAACAGTCATCTCGAGGAAGCGGCGTAGGAACAACACCAGGAAGTGATGCACCTCCTCAATCCAGGAATTACCGAAGCACAGCGTCTATTCCTGGTAGGTATAATCTGTCAATGAATAAATATTTACTGTTATTTTTTAATATCTACATTTCCCTTGATGTTTCCATTTAATGATCATGAGAAACAACATTAATAGCTTCTTATAATGTGTGTACTCCTTCGCTTTCATTTTTGTTAAAAATTCGTATATGATTGGAATCATGAAAACATTTTTAAACAATTGAAATTAGGTATTTTTGCACACAAATTGACTGTTTTAACAGCAGTTATAATTTATGTATGTTTATATTGAGGAATATATTTTTTTAAACTAGACAAAAAAGCAATCATTTGAGAACTGCTGAGTTAAACTTCATTCATAACTTATTTAAAAAATTGTAACAACCATTACAAAAGCGTAAATTATCAATGCATTTTGTGTTTCATGCCATGTGGCAAGTCTAAATGATTGCTTTTTACTTATTATTTACAAAAAATATATAAATATATAATATAAACATAAATTATAGCAAGTGTACAAAAATTATCTACAGTGGTACAAAAAAGTCTCCGAACGATATATAATATTGGTTTTATTTATACATACGCACAAACTACCGCAATATTTCAAATATTTAGGGAATATTAGTAAATAAACGGTATTTAAAATATTTTTGATTAACCACACATGTTTTATCTGTTTATTTTGTATGCCAGTAATTAAAAACATATAAATCCCAGAAATCAAATAACAAATAAATCTCCGTACCGTTTAAGACATCGAGCACAATAATACTTTTTTGTGGCAACGAAAAAGCTTTGTTAGCCAAAAAAGGTAAAAATCAAATTATTTAAGCAGTATTAATGATATTGTTAGTATAGATCAAATCTACTATTTAATTTTGCTAGTTGATTTTTTTAAAATGAGTACCTAAAATGATCCGATAATATTTGCAAGCTCGAAGTAAAATTACATTGTAAGGAAAATTCTAAGAGTAAAGTTGCTAAAATAGTAAAAAAAATCTAAATTAATAGTCCGAAATATTATTGGGCATTAACGGAAATACGAAACCATTTAAACAAGGTCATGAACTGGACGACCAAAGAAGATAAGGAACATCATAAATGGTATATCGTACCACAAGTGAAGAAAAACCCAAAATTTTCTCCAGACAAAAATTTCCAAAAACAATTTAAATTGCAGTCCAGAGACTGTTAGAACTGTACTAAGAAAACATAATGATTTCCAAAATAGTTTGTTAGAAGCCCTTTATTTTCAAAATTAACAAACAAAAGAGATTAAAATATGCAAAAGAACATGTAGATAAGCTACAGAAGTTTTGGAATAGCGTTATATTTAGCGACGAAAGTAAGTTTAATAATAATGGATCTAATGGAAAGCAAATAGTTTGGAGAAAACCGAGCACCGAGTTAAATATTAAAAATGTATCATGTATGTGGGATAGTTAAACATGAAGGAGGAAGTGTTAAGCTAAATTTATAGATTGACGTTTCTGTTTCCGTTTGCCTTTTGACGTTTTGGTTTTTGATATGGTATATGGAAATGGTAAACAGAAAATATAAATTGACAAATGGAAAGTTGTTGTTTCATCTTTTAACTGAAAACGTCAAACGGAAAAAGGAAAACGGAAACGGCAATCTATAAATACGCTTTATGGTTTAGGGGTGTATGTCAGCGTGTGGGGTAAGTAATAGCGTTTGTTGACGGTATTGCGGATAGTAGAATGTACTTGGATATCCTTAAGTCAAATCATCCGAAACGTGCCAAAAATAAAAGGTTTAAACCTTAAATAATTTACCTCTATGCAAGATAATGATCCCATATTTTTAATAATTTATTTATTTTATTTTTTGTAATGGAATTGTTAAAATTTGAATATAACTTTAAATTAAAATTGTTTAAATAGGTTTGTTTTTATTTAATAGAATATATAATTATTATAATTTAAAATGAATCGTACGGAGACTCTTTGTACCACTGTATATTCCAGTGCTTAAACAATGTTGTATTTTCCCAAATACATTCGCGGAGCCCCTATTTTATGCGGGCCGCCTAGGCAGTTGGCCACTATCACTCTGCCTAATGGATAATACGGCCCTGGTCTCAACCTAAATTAAATTACATTTTGATTTGTTACCGGTATTGAAATTTTTATTTACCGGTTTCATATGTTAAGTATAAAACAGGTTTTTTAAATAATAACAAGGGTTTCTAAAAATTGTTTTTTTTTTATTAATTAGGGTACGGCAACGATACCAAGCGTATACGGCCAGCGGTAACCGGAGAATGTCGCAGCTTATGGTCCAGGCGAATGCAATATACGTAAGCAAATAAGCCCTGCCGCTGCCGTTCGAAACGAACAAATATTATCCGCGGAGCGTTTCTAATAATGTATATGTTATGCCAAATGTGTGTAATTGCCGATTTCATGTATTCGGAAAAATTTTGCTTAATTCGTGAAATAAGCAGTAGAGTTGCCGATTTCTTGTAATAGGCAAATATTTCAGTTAAAATTGCTTATTTCACGAAATAGGCACAATGGTTCTTTCATTTTATTACCAACTTATATAATACGTATTTTTTACACCTTTTTAAAATAAATAAAAAATATAGAAACTTATTATAGGTTTACAAATTGTCACAATTTAGTCATAACATAACATAACCTTAAATTTGCCAAACCTGCTTTTAGTTGACTACAGTAAAAAGTGCAGGAACCGGTAATTTGATTGGTTGAAAGCACTACAGACGGTCATACAAAACTGTCACATTAGGAGGGAGGGGTCATGGTTAGTTTTGCTTAGTTAAATCTTTTTTTTATTCCCTAATAATGCGAATTAAACAAAAAAGATTTATTTAACCAGAACAAACCATCACCTTCCCAATGTAACAGTTTTATTTTTCGGTTCCTGTGCTTTTAGTTTGTTGGTTGCCAATTTCGCGATTTCGGCAAATATAAATGTGCCGAGTTCACGTATTATGACACAGTTTTGCCTATTACAAGAAATTGGCAACTTTACTGCTAATTTAACGAACTAATCAAAATTTTTATCGAATACGTAAACCGGCAATTTCACAACTTCGGCGTAACATATATAAAATTGTTTTAAAACGCTGCGGCTACCAGTGATACTTTCCGCTCGACGCTTCCGCTTGTTATCGTAGCCGACGCCTTACAAGGTTTAAGATTATTTTTTGTTTATTTTGTGTATTTTTTATAGAAATCTTTACGAAGTTTCTCGTCCCTTTAAAATGAATTTTTGTATTGCCTTATGTTTGGCCGCCAAAATCAAATATTAGAGGCTTCGCCAGAAGATGATCTTTTTTGTAACGAAATTACTGGATATTGTTGGTTTTTATCAAATATGTGATAAGTAGTCAGTAAATGTACTTGAAGTAATAAGTATTAAGAATTTTTGAATTTATGTCAGAAAAATAAAAATCTGCTTTCAATTTTACTGTAAACTCTAGAGGGCGCCACCTACCTGCACAAATTAAAAACGAAGTAACTTTGTTGAGCCATGCTGTCCCCAACTTTTAGATAAAAATTTTAATTCTTTAACATATTTTACCTAAAAGGTATACGTGAAAAAGTCTATTTAAGCAGCCGTTTTTGAGATATCTGGTTTTAAAAAATTCACCTTCTGTATCCAGGTCTAGACTATACAGAATTTTTCAGAATAAGATCTTGATCTTTAATCTTTTTCCGTTATAGCCGATCGTTTAAATTAAAGTTAAGTAATAATAACCAGCTTTTATAGCGCCTAAATTATGGCAGTTAAAGATTTTTTTTCATATACAGTGGGATCCTAAAGTCCGTCCCCCCCTTCCAACTTCTGAACCGTTCGGTATATTTTTATAAAATTTGAAGCGATAATATATGACCAAGGTATGCATTTTTACTTATCAGTGACAGCTCTAAATGTCAAGGGGACAGCGCAAGGTTCTTTAATATTAACTAAGATACCTCGCAGTTGTAACCAAAATGGAACTCTCTGTACAGGGTACTAAAATTTACCTTACCAGAATTTGATCAATTATATTTAAATGGAACACCCCTAACATTTTTACATATTTGTGACTTTTTTATGTTTTCTATACATGTGTAAAATATTGGAATTATCAATTGAGGGGGCGTCGATAAATTACGCGAGTCCTTTACGGGGAGGGGGTCACAGAAATATTACGTAATTTTTCTGCAGCTAGAAACAGGAAAAAGTTAACGAACTTTGGGGTAGGTCGCCCTCAGGAAAATGGTATGCAGTGTTACTTTTGGGTGCAGGACCTTTTTTTGCTCTTCAAAATTATTTTATCTACAAAATCAATGATGGTTTGAGAAATGGTGCTTTTTGCATTCCCATACAATGGCGTAGATAATTTCATTTCCTGGGGGTGGGTAATGTAAGGGATAAAGTACTTCTCAACTTTGTTTTAAAGTAATGTTGTAATTAAAAAAAAATATATGAAAAAACATAGATGCAGGGAAAAATTTCTCCAAGTCGGTAAGGAGGTTACTTTAACCAAGAAAGTAATACATTTGATTGTAGAGGGCTAAAAGATAGCAATTTATAAGTTTAAGCTTATTTCAATGTACTCAGAAAAATCCTTATAATCGCCTTCTATATTATTATTTAGTCTAATAACCTAGTGAATAAACAATTTTTGTAATAGATTCAACGTCTGTATCTGTCTTTATACTTAAGTTACTTCAACATATTAAAAAAATCCTTCCTTTTAAAATTATCTTTTTAAGTAAAAAGGTCATTACAATTAGGATTAATTTAAAACAAAAATGGGAAAATATCACTTTAAGGGCCATCCAGTCTTTTGTCAGTGTATTTTACTGCTTTGCTTATAACACGCCTAAATTCGAAAAATCTTTTTGTATGTGCATCTATTGAAAAATGTTGTTTTTTTTCTTATATGATGTACTTTAAAATTTTGATTTATACAAGTTTTCTCTGCGCAACTCCTACTTTAAAGGATTATTATTTTAAATTAGGTAAGCGTAGGTTATGGACATCTACACGATATGGCCGGCCTCAAGTTGTGGCTCTTTCAGGTTTTACTGCACCTCCTCCATTAAGAATTGGCAATGATATGGGAATCATCCAATGTATTAAGCATATTGTGAGGCATGAGGGCCCAATGGCGTTATTTAAAGGTAAAAAATATATATATATTTACTAGATTATTTTTAATTTATTCCTATTAAAAAATTTGTGTCAATAAAAAAATCTTTAAAAAGTGATTGGAGCATAATGGACAAATACAAAATAAATACACTTAACAAGCTAGTAAGTTATACAAGTTGTATAAAAGGTAAACGGCGCATTGGACCTATAAATTTTATAAGAAATCTTAGATCTGTTAAGTGTAAAGCTGTATTTATAGATTGACGTTTCTGTTTCCGTTTTCCGTTTGATTTTTTCAGTTAAAAGATGAAACAACAACTTTTCATTTGTCAATATATATTTTCTGTTTACCCTTTCTATCAAAGTTGATTGATGAGATAAGGTTACGACATTCGCCATATTGGCCAGCGCGGCTGTGACGTCAAGTCGGGCCATTTTCGGCCATGTTTGATTTTAGGCAGACCATTGGCGTAGAATTAAGGAGAAAACAAAAAGAACTGTATGTTGTGAACAAAATTTATTGGATTATATTAATAGGCATAACCTTGGGCATAACTTAAAATAAAACCATAAATGTAGTTTAATTATTAAAAATTAAAAATTATCAAAGCGACGACAGGACGATGAGGTACCTGGCAGAGCAAAACAATTTTACATGGTTCCGTAAGTCAAAAACGATTTTAAAAACTTTGTATACAGGGTGTCCGCTAATGAATGGTACACAGAAAAATTACAAATTCCTTATGTTACAATATTAAGATTTAACCAAACATACGTAATATCCAAAAGTTCATAATAAGGAAGATACAGGGTGCCATAGTAAAAATAAACATTAAATTTATTTCGATAACTTTTTCCTCTTTTTTTTTAATATTTTAATAAAACTCGGTATTTAGGGGCTTTTAAACATTAGCTTTTCATATCGAATATTTATTTTTATGTGTAGACTAGAGGGCGATAGGTACACTATTTAAAATTTTCTAAAACGTCCCAATTTTTTGTGCCACTCTGTATGTACGTACCATCTAAATAAACTAGTAAGCGTCTTTATGCTTTCTGCACAAAAAAGGTATACTTAGTAAGAATCGGTCTTGGCAACCGATTTCAGGATATTCACGTTTTAGTTATTCAGTGCACCCAAAAGTGCCTTTAATAACATCGTATTAGCCATAATTACAATGGCTCAGATATAAATATCTGATATCTAAAAACTCCTGGATATCGAGTTTTGTTAAAATATTTAAAACGTAGCACAATTTATCGATATGAATAAAAAATATTTATTTCCCTTTAACACCCCATATCTTCCTTATCATTAACTTTTGGATATAGGTATGTTTGTTTAAATCCTAATAGGTATTTTCGCATAAGAAATCTGTGTTTTTTTCTGTGTACCATTAACTAGCGGACACTCATCTGTATCATACATGTATATAGAAACATTTAAAACTGAAAACTATACGACTAAACACTATCAAAATCTCTAAAATAAAACGAGTCCAAACCAATAATATGTGAAGTTTCTATAAACTAACCAAAAATATTCACAACTGGAAACCCTTGCAAAATATACAACCAAAACGAAAATGGCAAATTTCCACAGTTTTTACCAAACAAAGCTTCGACAAGGCACGACTCTGTTATCAGCTGATAATGCTACCAACTATAAACAGAACTGCCAACCGAAATCGTAATTCTCACCTTCACGTCCCTGACAAAAGCTATCACCGGTCTTGCTTATGTCTAAACCACTCCTCATAAAGGAACTCTGGGTAGCTTTCCAGTGACGAAAATTTTTGTGCGTCACGCTCCAGGGCTCGAAGCTCTTGAACTGCTCTAAAAAGTTAGTCAGTGGAACGCATCCTTAGACAAGGAGAGAGAGATACTTTAAGAAATTTTAAAATTTCGTTGTTTTTAACCTTTCTTGGCTTTATAATAATAATCTCTTTTTAATATCTAATTCCTTTTTAAATAAATAATTTTAAAAAATCCATCCTTAACCATAAAAAACACGTTTGAAGCACAAAAACCAAAAGAGGAGTTGGTGCATGAGGGGCAAGGGGAAAGAAAAACGGAGTAGCTCAGGTGCATAACACTTTCCGTCACTGGAACGCCATAAAGTAGAACGAAATGCTCCTGAGCTACTCGGGAGCGCTCTATTTGCGTCACTGGAACGGCACTCAGAGGGGTTTTCCAGTGACGAAAATTTTGGTGCATCACGCTCCAGAGCATGAAGCTCTTGAACTGCTCTGAAAAGTTAGTCACTGGAACGCAAGGACAGAAAGCTCCAGCTGGTAAAAAACTTAACCTTACTTTAAGTAATTTTAAAATTTCGTTTTTGTTGTGAAAACAAGGTGGATTAATGGATTATTTATTTATTCTCTCTTTGCTAGTTTAGATAGCTATGGAAATTAACGTTGAATAAATGTTGAATGAACAAATAATAATTTTAAAGATCTATCCTAACCTTAATAAACAAACTTTTGACGTTTGGAGCACGAAACACCTAAAGGGGGTTGGTGCATGAGAGGCAAGGGAAAGGAAAACGGAGCAGTTAAGGTGCATAAGACTTTCCGTCACTGGAACGCCATAAAGTAGAACGAAATGCTCCTGAGCTACTCGGGAGCGCTCTGTTTGCGTCACTGGAAAGCCCCTCTGGTTTCAATATACCATATCAAAAACCAAAACGTCAAATGGCAAACGAAAACAGAAACGTCAATCTATAAAGTCAGCTCAACACTTAAACCAATATCTCGGAAATTTTTGCAAATTAAATCATAGGATGGATATTAAGGAAGTTTTTTAAAACTAGTACATTATTATATGCAGATCATCATAGTTCGTTAAATATTTGATAAGTCATATTAAAAAAAATCATCATCAATCAGCTGATTCTAGTGACTTTTGTTTTTTTTTTAATAGCTCGATTCAGGTGAGCCATTCGAAACATGTTTGCTTGGATAAACTATACAGAAAAATTTGCTAATTCCTTAATTTACTATATTTTTTTTCTTGACAGGATTGGGTCCTAACTTAATTGGAGTTGCACCCTCCAGAGCTGTCTATTTCTCTACTTACTCACAGGCCAAACGATTTTGGAATAGCCTACTTCCCCTGACTCACCCGTAGTTCATGTGTGTTCTGCATCGTGCGCTGGCTTCATGGCCAGTACTCTTACGAATCCAATATGGTTTGTTAAAACGCGCCTTCAATTAGATGTAAATAAGGAAAACCCTATGACTGCCATACAGTGTGTTAAACATATATATGCAAAATCTGTAAGTATTAGCTCTATTTCCTTTATTTTTTTATCAACTGCAAAGCAAATTTATGAATTATTTACATATTCGCAGATTGGTTAAAGCTGTATTCACTAAATAATGTAAATTTGTTAATCTTCTACTATGACAGTTTGAGGTTTAAAGTAGAAATTACATTTACAGGGTGAAACCTAAAGTCTCAAAGGTTCTGGTTAGCAAACCTGTTAACAAAACTTTTGCCAAAACCAAAACTGATTTCAGAAGTTGTGGTGCGCGCTCGCCTAACTTCGTTTCTCGCGGCAACGCTCTCTTAATTTAAAATCATAAAAAGTAAATGTGCTTTTTAATGAATGATTAAAACAAAATAATTATACAGTGTTTTCATTTCATAAAATAATGGGGAAAATGCCTCAAATTTCAGTATTTTAAGGTGTTTTATACTTGACCACGTCAGTTTCGACCGACAAACCAGTTTCGGTCGAACTGTATTCAATAGGGTGTGTAAAAAAATCGACTTTTTTATTTTGTACTTTAAAAGTCTGGTTGGTAGACACCTTAAAACAATCTCTTCAAGTATGAGCCCTTAATTTTAATAGGAAGGTCTTACCCTTACGGTTTTAAATTTTTTTCTTATTATTAAACAGAAAAATATGTACCTATTTATAAAAATTTAATTCTATACAAAAAGGTGCCTTAACAACAAAGTTTTATAATTTTAAGGTAAATTTCTTTTATTAAAAGAATTTTATACCGTTTTAACAAAAATGTTATGAAACTAATGGTTTTGTCGGAAATTCACTGCTCTACAAAAATGATTAGTCGTTTAAACATTCACCGTAAAACTTTAATGCACACTATTTTTAACAGTTCTTTATTAATTATTCAAACAATTTTATTTGAATTTATATGTTTCGGGAAATTTGTAAGGGTTCAAGTATTGATGAACATAAAAATGTTTTTAACTTTTTTTCTCATTTATTTTTAAAATCCTAAACATGTTTAGATACATAAAAACAAAAAATATTGCATTGTTCTAACTTAAAAGTCAGTGATTAAATTCCGAGTAAATACATTTTTTATGTTCCATTCAATATAAGAAGAAATGAGTTAGAAGAAAAAAATATTAATTGATGGTAGTTATTTTAAATGTATTTGATTTTTTTGTTTCTTAACTTAAAGAAATGATCCAAAAACCAACTTGTACGGTGAATATTCAAGTTTTTTTCTACTAACCAGAACTAACCAGAACTAACTTGCCAATCATTAAGCCATATTACCATATCCTAAGGATAATTAAATTGTCCTATGGACAAGAATTTAATTATCCAAGTGACTATTGCTACCTAAACGGTGAGGTTTATCGACTTTAATAAAGAGTACCTTATTTTTAAGTTTTTAATTGTCTATAAAATGGCGCCCCCAGCTTTGCGATATCTGTCAAAATAAAAAGTTATGATGTAAATAAATTTTAAGTTTTAGGTAAAGTGCCCTCTGGCGGTATTTAAAAAAAGTACTTTTGTCTTAAAATTTTAGAATCTGCAAAGCTCGATTTGTGTGCCAAATATCAACTGGATTGGTTAAAAAAATGCAACATGGCGAAAAAACCAAAATAAAAATTGAACTTTGACGGCTTGTAACTCGAAAACGAATGACATTTTGAAAAAGAAAATTATATGAAGCTCTTCTACCCTTATTTTGTCAAGTAGAATTACCCCCTTAAGTTTCGTGATCGATTTTCTGTTTTTTACTAGAGAGAGAGAGTGATTTTGCTCTAGGATAAATAAAAGTTCATTCACCAATGTAATTTCCACTATAACTACAGAGGTCTAAGCGTAGACTGTCGATTTAATGAAAATTATATTTATTATTTTTTTATTAAATATAGATATACCAAATGTAGTATTTTGTAAAGCTCTTTAAAAGACCTTTTTAATGGTGGTATACTTTACAGGGTGTAGCATTTAAAAAAGTAATTTATGTCAAGTATTTTTGTTAATAGGGTTGTTTTGTGTAGTCTTCATAACAGAAAAAAAAAACTTAATAATTCACTGTACAAGGTGGTTTTTGAATCTTTTTTTTTTAAATTAAAGAACAAAAAAGTTATAGGCATTTAAAATGTGGACAAGTTAGGTTGGACGCACTGTACATGCCAAAAATAAAAAAACTCTTCAAAAACCCAAAAAAAACTAATAACTAAAGAACTAAAAATCCAGGTTTCGGTCTGCACAACCACCATTAATTAAATGAATCCGCCGAACCAACACAGAACATATCTTCAAAAAAAATCTTCTCATTTTGCTTTAAAATAGTTTTTGAATTTATTTGTCAACTGAGATAAAATTATCAATATTTTTAACATAATTGTACATTTCTACTGTAAGAAATTTTCTTTATTGTAGTTTGGGTATTTTTTAACCGACTTAAAAAAAGGAGGTTATCGAGTCGCCTGTATGTATGTTACGCGATTACTCTGTCAATTGTGGACCAGTTTAAAAATTCTTTTTGTTTTCTCTCTGCCGTACGTTGTTCGTGCAACAAAGCTGTACTAGCGCCACCTATTGGTATAACGTTAATAAATAATATAATAATACGAGGGCAGTTTACACATTGCTATTACATCCTTTAACAAAATTTATTCATCTCACCGAAGTGAAAGAGAGACTACAGTAAAAATTACAGGGACGTGTAATTTGATTGACATTGGGGGTCATCGTTAGTTCTGGTTAGGTAAATATATTTCTTTTTTAATTTGTTTTTTAAGAAATTAAAAAAAAGATATAAAAACCAGAACTAACCCTTTAATGTGACAGTTTTGCGTAACCGTCTGTAACGTTTTAAATCAATCAAATTACACGTAATTGTGCTTTTTAATGTAGTGTTTGAAACAGGTACTGGTAGTGTTTTTTAGTGTATGACTACCGATTTAATAGTAATAATGATTAATTAAAAAACAAAAAATAAAATTAAAAGCGAAAAATAAACACTTTTTTAAAAATTTAAAACGACCTCAAAAAATAAATAAAACTCACCAAAAAGTTTAAAATAGTAATTAAAAAAATGAAGTCTGGTAATAACATATTTATGCGCTAAACTACTAAATGTTAATAACCAAATAAGAAAAAGCTTTTTATTTATTATTTTTAACTTTTTAGTGAGTTGGTTAGTTTTTTGAGGTCGGTTTAATTTTTTTTAAAGTGTTTATTTACATATTCGCAGATTGGTTAAAGCTGTATTCACTAAATAATCTAAATTTAATAACGTCCTACTGTGACAGTTCAAGGTTTCAAGTAGGAATTACAAATACAGGGTGAAACTTAAAGTCTTAAAGGTTTGATGAAATGCAAAAATTCATGTTTAAGTGTTTGGACAACGTAGACGAAACGGGAAAAAATGATTTAAACACCTAATATTCGAGCACCCAAGGTATTTTGGTATTTCAATTAATTCAACATTGACAAATATTTCAGGCGTTATTATGGCATTTGTCCTTAACGGAAAACGGCAAATATATGTCACTTTTGAATTGTTTTGACATTTCTAATTATTATTGTTATGAGGTCTCCATGACATTACAAACAAATGAATAGCTTTCTCAGCAAATTTTGAAAGACAAATCGCACGCCTGTGTGTTTATTTTGGAAAAAAGGCAAATGATTTCTAACTAAGATGCAAGTGTAAGGAATGAAAAAAGGGTGATGCCATATCTCCGAAATTGACAGGAGTAAAAAAGCGATATTATTAGGTCATAATAAAAAAATAGGGCATTCCATATAAAATTATCTAACCTAAAAGAAAAGTATAAACTTGGCAACCTTATAAATATAATTTTTGAATTCTTAATGTTCAGTTACACCTTCACACAAAATTTAGTTCATTTATATTTGACGGTTGCTGAGATAATCCACCATTCCAGTTATTACTACTAATCCTTCATGTCTATAGATGCATTGTTTTTAAGATGCCAAGATACAGGGTCTAAATTTTTTTTTATTAGTATCCTTATTCTTTCTCATCTAATTTGGATTAAATATGGAAGTATTATTAGGTTCAGTAATGTCAGTTAAGTGGCACAGGAACAAATGTTTCTACCAAAGTCACTGATTTTTGTGCAATATATATATATATATATATATATATATATATATATATATATATATATATATATATATATATATATATATAGTTTTTATTATTTAATATTCTTGGGATTAAAGGCCAGATAAAACAAAATTTTCTTTATAAAATACTATTTTAATTTTAACGTTTCGGCTCTCGGTATGAGGCCTTCATCAGAAAATTATTAGTAGAAATTTCCATATCCAGTCAGTGTTAAAATTTAACGTCTTGATAGAAATGCATATTTTCACCCATGCTTGATATATTGTTTAGATGTGGTTTTCTTTCTTTGCCTTCTATATGTATATTGTTTTATTATTTAATATTCTTGGGATTAAAGGCCAGATAAAACAAAATTTTCTTTATAAAATACTATATTAATTTTAACGTTTCGGCTCTCGGTATGAGGCCTTCATCAGAAACTTATTAGTACAAATTTCCATATCCAGTCAGTGTTAAAATTTAACGTCTATATATATATATATATATATATATATATATATATATATATATATATATATATATATATATATATATATATATATATATATATATATATATATATATATATATATATATATACTTTATATATATATATATATATATATATATATATATATATATATATATATATATATATATATATATATATATATATATATATATATATATATATATATATATATATATATATATATAAATTAAGCAAATGAATATACAAACTTGTATTTCTGGACCATAACAGAAACATGAGGGCATTTTTTTTTAATTAAGTGGTATAATTTCTATTAGCGGTTATGCAACAACAACTTCAATTATTTAATCAAAAAACGTTTATATCTAGTCTAAAACATTCGCCTAAAAAATTAATGTTTTCGAAATTTAAAATTTTTGAAAAGTTTAACACCTTGTTTCTTGAGAATTTGCGGGATCATGTTTAATAAGTCCTTAATTTTTTTACCGCACCGTAAACACCCTGTATATGTATAGAGTTTTCGCTTTTCCTGAAAAATTGAAACAATATAAATTACAATGTGGTTTAAACCGACTCTTCAATTAGTAAACTTCTTGAATATCTGACGCAACATTGTAAGTTTTTGGATATCAGCTTAATTAATTGTAATTTTTAATTTTCAGGGTATATTGGGGTTCTACAAGGGCATAACAGCTTCCTATATGGGTATTTCCGAAACAATCATACACTTTGTGATATACGAAGCGATCAAAGCAGAACTGGTCTCCTACCACGCACACGACTCAGACGAACGGAGTTCGAAGGACTTTCTCGAGTTCATGGTTGCAGGCGCCATTTCAAAAACTGTGGCTTCATGTATAGCTTATCCACACGAAGTTGCAAGAACAAGATTGCGGGAAGAAGGAAACAAATATACCGGGTTGTGGCAGACTTTACATTTAGTTTTTAAAGAAGAAGGCTTTAAAGGTCTGTATCGAGGACTTAAAACCCAGTTGGTAAGACAGATCCCGAATACAGCTATTATGATGTCGACTTACGAGGCTGTGGTGTATATATTAACAACTCGGTTTAATACTGATTTTTACCAGAAAGAGGGACATTGAAATTTGTTAGTCTTTGTAGTTTCAAATGTCTTCTGGGTACTGCTTAATGGAGAATCACTGTCAATTTTGATATTTTTCTTTTTTGCTTAAACCAATTGACGCGTTCATTTCCAGTAAAAATGAGACAATTCGGCAACGTGTTTTACTGATGAAAAACTGATGTAAAACCTTATCTTATAGCAACATAAGCACACGTTCTATTTTACCCATTTTATGTTAACTGTAAGTTTATTTTTAAATATTTCTATTGTAATGTGTCAACATAAAGTAAGAGCGCCATTTTGAACATGGGTATAAGAGGCAAAATAAGTTTTTATTTCTAAATAAATGGGACAACTTGTATATTTTCTATAACAGATAAAGCTATGTAATACAAAACAGTGCTTTGAAGTAAGATTGTTTTTCTTAAATTTTTATATTTTTAATTTTATATACTAGGAGAGTCTTCCTGTGTGTCAAACCCTTACTTCATATAAGCACAAATGCTATTAGACAATAACACATTTTGACAAACCAACTAATTTAACTTTTTGATAAAGAAAACCGTGCAAAGGTGAATTTTAGCTGTTTATATATTATAGTTAAACTAAAATCTTTAGAGAGATTTATTTTGTTTCTAGCCATATTAACCTATGAAAATATATAGTATTAAGCTATATGCCCCAACATACAACATGATTTGTGAAATATTATGTTGTTATCCCATATTTAATCATTTTTATTGTTGATACAAGCTAGATCAGAAAAAATATATATTTTATTTGAGAAAATTATATCTATGTTTTAAAAAATTATCTATTTTGTTTTTTTTTCTTCTATATTTTTTAGAAACTGTACAAATTTTATTTTTTTCTATATAATTTTACCATAAATTAAATGAGTTTATAATTTATTTAAAATCTGTGCCCTCTGGGAACTAGTTGATTGATTAAATATTGTTAAAAAGTCATTTTGCAAAAACACGGTCTTAAAATTAAGGAGGGAGTGTGTTACTTATTATTCATACCACATTTTTCCTTTAAGGTTATTTATAGTTCTATACACTTTTTATATTTATAGCCCTAAAAATAATGCTTAAATTATGTTTTTTAATTAGTTAGAAAATATGCAGTAGGATCAAAAAATATGTTGCTATTTCTTTTATTAAAGCAATATTAAAAAGTTAAAACTTTAACAAATAGCTTTTGTTATGTAGGTATTCGTCAAAATGGGATTAGAGTAAAGAAGTGTTATTGGCCAGATATCCAAAACCGACTTTTTAATACAAAAATCCGTCACAAGGATATAAAGCAAACAAAAGAACTTTGATAATTTCTTTTTTTTGTGTTCCATGTTAATTAAGAAATTGGGCACAAAAATAAAATAGAGTTTTTGCAGTCCAATTTTCTATGAAAAAAACGGTTTTTTAAAATATATTTTAATATACTTTTTAGTAATTATGGGTCTTTTTAGTTTAAGCCTTAAATTTAGTTCGTGATATTAATGCAATTTTTTGTTTGTACAGAAATATCTAGTTTGCTGAATTTTTCTGCATGGTGTATTTAGCCATATATTATTTACAAAAACCTACCATTGCTTCTTGATTTTGCACACATGGTGTACCAAAATCATTGAAAATGGGACTTTTTAAAGTCAAAATCTTATCTTTATTAGGTTATGCACACCTAACCACAGGATGTATAATAAGCAAAAATAGACTATTAAATTTGACAGTAGACGATCCTAGTGATTTGTAAATGTAATTAGGTGTTAAATATTAAATATTTCCCTTTTCATATTCTAGAGTCCTTACTTGTTAAAATTCATGTTTTTGGTTTTAGATTTAAGTAATTATTAGAGCCTGGATCTTACCGATGATATCTTTGAGACGAATTAGTTGCTCAAATTGAGGATGTATCCTAGACTGATTAAGAAAAATCCTTTATTTGTCTTTTTTAATTATATTAAAAATACTGTTGGAAATGATGAAAAAAACCCTGTGAAAGCCTTAGCCCTGAATATTAATATTATGATATCACGCATGATAAATTTCAATTTTCCATACAATTAACAAGGGAAAGCTTGTTTTTTTCAGTTTAGAATTTTATAACTCTTTAATGGTCCATCCGAAAGGCGAGTCCAAGTCATTCTCCTGTATAAAATTCAACGCTCTACAAAAAGCTTTCTTATAATTTTTCGATAAACCGACGCGTTTCGAAGTTATTTAACTTCAACAAATATAATTTATAATATTTTCTGTTTTTGTCAAGATCGTAAAAGACTTGTTTCCGTGTAAAAACGTTGTAAGTGGCATGTATATATATAAAACCACATAAAACATTGTTTTAGGTTTTTTTCTCACCTTCAGAACTTCTTATTAAAGGTTCATAATAAGATGTTTATTTTAGATACATTAAAATACCTATTAGTAATAAACTCAAGTGTTGTAGATTTTTAATTAAAAGAAAAATATAACAAGCGTTTTTTTTTGTTTTTCTCAAAACTTAACTTTTGTCGATTAGAACGTTGTTCCGAAATATCCTTCAATTTCGCATGGTCATTTTTGTTAATATTTCTTTTAACGCACGTATTTACAACTAGAAGTTTTGGAAATATCGCCGACGTCTTCTATTGATATGGAAACAGGCCTTTTTATAGCCACCCAGCATGTCGAACATACAATTATTTTTGGTGAAAATTAATTTTCTTATCCAGCAGGACTCTTAAGACAAAGGTATACTTTTTCGTAAAGTTAATAATTAAAAAGTTTTCCATTTGGTAAAAACTTCCGCTGACACATACATCAAAGACAATTATAGTTTTCCATAGGTAGTACACAGAGAAAAATGCAATATCGGATGCCCACGAAATTACTCATAAGGCTGTGATTTTCTTTCTGAATTCTTTTTAAAGTGTTATGGAACTTAAAAATTTTAGTTGGATGTATGGCTGGATAGAATGCAGATTTCTGATGTTTTAACACTTATGTGCCATTTCCCAATTAACCAAAAGTGCTACCAACTTTTCCATTATTCCTTTATATTAAAAAAAAAATAGATTCTTAAGGAAACTTGAAGTAAATTATGCTACATTATATACCTATCTTGACAAGTTTTTTTTTATAGCTTTTAAAACCGCCATTTTTATCGATTTGTTAAAAAACAAATTAAAAAGCTCAAAAAAATAAACATTTTCATCCTGTCTAGCCATACATCTCACTAACTATTAACCTAATTTTAAACCGTATAGCACTAAAGAAAATTACATAATGTTTAGTAATTTCGTGGGTACAAGCTCTCTTGATCATAGGTTTGGGTTCCTGCTTGCTATTGTTAATCCAGCGGGCGTCCATCGACAGAATACACGTACACACACGATACGTATAATTTGCGCTTGAGTCTATAGTAAAATTTACTTTGATGCAATTAAAACAATTTAACTTAAAACTAGTTTCCTATTTTTTGATGTAACCGATCATCAAAACCTTAGTATCCAGGGTCTACCAATTATTATAAATATATTGGCTAAGGCTGATATTGAAAGTGAGGTACATTTTGGCCAAAATTTTATTGTTCCTAATCATGTCATGTTTTATTTATTTTTTGGAAAAAATAAATTCTAGTTTTTAGCTCAGACTTTGTTTTTTTTTTGTTCTTATATTTTATCCTAAGTGTTTTGTGGCTTGGTATTTCTATTTTTTATGTATTATTAATTAATTGATAGAAAGAAAACAAATTTATGCTTACAAATTTTTTTGGCTTAATCACCAGATGGGGTCCGCTTTAATTGAGGGATCAGGATAGGTAAAGACTTGAGCATGAACAGTGTTAATTGACCTTTTTGAACTTGGATATGAAAATAAATACAGAATCTACATACGTTTCAGTGACATGTCGCTTATCGGATTCAAGTTAAGTTGACGGTATAAAACATACGAATATCTACTAAATTTATTGAAGCACTAGCCGAACTATGCCCACTTCGTCGGGCGTTAATTATATTTTTCCCTAAACTTTTGTTCAATTATAATAAAATAACGTCTATAGCATTCCGGGATAGTGTAGCTTTTTGATTGTAAAATTATTGTTATGATCGGTTCAGTAATTCTAAAAATAAGCCCTTACAAGCAAACAAAGTTACAAACTTAACCTATAATATTAGTATAGATAAGAAAGTTAAGATTATGAGAAAAACGTCGATGATCTCGTCAAACTTTGTAAGTGTCAGAGTTAAAGTTTTAAGATATAATAAAAAGACCTAACAAATCAAAATTGTGGTTAAACCAAATATAGATTTGGTTAACTGTTGTAAAAATGCCCTGTAAGAACTTACGATTATACAAGCTCTACTAAATTTTCCTGGACTCTGGAAAGGCTTATTATTATTGCAAAAATGACTCGCTTATAATCCTAGATTATAAATTGTTTCTAAAATTTTTTTCGATGTGCGAGTTTTCTATAAAAAAAATTGCCCAAAACTACATCTTCTTGTGTAAATTTTCAATTATTAATCTTACAGCTGCGTAGGACAGGGTAACAATAAAGAAATATCATAATTTTGTAGGTGAAGACCTCAGAGGTATGCGAATACTTTTTTTTCTTGGTATTTGAATCTTCAGTATTTGAACACTTTTTAGAATACAGCATTCGGGACACCAACCAAAAATCAGATAATATCTGTAAATATGGTAAATATTTGTCGCCATTTTCGATCTAGATGCCCATTTTTATCAGATGATTGACCGTGTTGCAACATTGTGTCTCTTAAGAGGATGCCGTAGCACGTTAAATTAGCTAAAACGCGATTCGCTGCGTTTTTTAAATATTTGTTTTGAGAAAAGTTGTACATAGAAAAGTTTCTTAAAATGATCCAAAGATTATCGGAAAGTTAATTGATTTTTGGTAATGGTAATAATTAACACATTAAATTTCCCAAAATTACAAAACCGTAAAAATAACCAACGTTCCGATAATCTTTGGATCATTTTAAGAAACTTTTCAATATACAACTTTTCTCAAAACAAATATTTAAAAAACGGCAGCGAATCGCGTTTTAGCTCATTTAACGTGCTACGGCATCCCCTTAAGTTGAATTGCCTTTAGACCTTTTTTAATTAGGCTTGTCAAATTGTACAAGTGCTATGGTGAAATCATATTATCTGTGAAAAAAATGACATGATGACCACTACATAATGGTATCGAGTGCCGGATTAAGACTTCATGATGCCCTAAGCACACGACCCCTGTGTTGCCCCTAGACAAGAGGAGAAAATTTTTAAGGACCAATGAAAAAAAAATTATTAAAGGACTATTTCTCACCAGAAATTTTTGAACAGCAAAAAAAAGGTCTTCAACTTTCTCAAAAACAAAAATATATAAACACCTAATCTTTAGTGTTTAGTGCCCCCAGAACGTGATGTCCTAAGCAATTGCTTAATTTGCTTATAGGGTTAATCCGGAATTGATGGTATCCCTGACAATATTTGTTAGTCTATCAGCGCATGTGACCAGCGCCCACTATCGTTTTCTAATAGAAATACTGTAACTTTGGACATTTTTTCAAAATTAATCTGGTTGAAGTCAGACATTTTTTCCGGGAAAGGTGGGGGTTAATTTTTCCGGGGGGATCCTGAAATTAACTAACTAACCAGTATTACCATCAAAAAGTTGAAGAACAATCATGCTTTTCTTGACGTTGTTGTATATCTATGTAACAAATTGTATACTTTGAGAATATATTCATACTTATGAATTGATTCCAAATTTCTCCAGGGGTGAGTGTTTTTGCTCCGGGGAAATGTCCCCTTGAATTCAACGCTGTAACTTTCTTGTTTTTAAAGGAGCACCCTATATATTGTTTATTTTTTAGATTTTGCATAAAATTCTAAACATATTTTATGTACAACGTCCTATACCTAAGTTCAATCGTATTTGATGTACTTTAAATTTTAAGGCTTTAATAGAAATTGGGGCTAGGTTCCTCATAGAAAAAGAACTTATCTAGTAGACTGTATTGATATTTTGACAATTAATAAATACAAGGTGGTCAAAAATAACTCTTAAAAATTATTTTGACAAAAACCTTTTAAGTTATTTTTTCAAATAGAAACCCCTATCTTCTATTACCTTGTACCATTAAACATTAAAAATAAGGATAAATTTGTATAAGCATGTCTATTTCAAAATTTAAAATTTGTCAAAATAATTGACATTTAGTATCGATCTATTTTAACAATGCTATTAAATATGGCTGAGAAGGGTTAGTTTGGCCAGGAGGCTGAACCTCACCGACATCGTCATAGCCAAATAAAACACAAACCTAAAAGCTGTACAAGCAGACTTCATATGTTAACAAACTTACAAAATTTTTTAAAGCGTACTTTTCGAGAAATCAATCTCATTCCTCGTGGGACATCCTATGTAGAGTATCACTTTGTTAAATATTTTTTTATATTTTGAAATATGCGAAAAAAGTTTACTTTTTAATTTGGCTCAGGGCACAAAGATAATCTAAGTTTTAAATGCGAATTCTCTATTTGTAATATTTATGAAGTAAATTAAACATTTGGTACAATTTCTCAGTACCTGTTGACTTTAGGTATAGGATATGTCGTACAAAATGTATTTAGAACAATTTAAAAATTTATAAATGAAATAATGTACAGGGGGCTCCATAAGAAAAACAGCGATAGTTATATGTAACTACTACTTGCGTAACCCCGTATGCTTGACTGTCATAAAAACAGGCAATGAAAAACAAAAATGACCTGTCCGAGCGTTTCATTAAAAATCATTCGTTCAATTTTAATCAAATTTATTCCAAACTTTTGGCCCTCACTGTATATTTGGTGTATGCCCCATGCCCCATTTACCTTGAAAAACTAAATGAAAATTTTATTGTTTTCTAGTTATTATTTCTTACTAAGAATATCATTAAAATGAAAACTTATAAAAAAAAATGAAAGATTATGAATTATTTAGTATGCGTCTCTAACTGCCTAAACTGTCCTCTTTGTAACCATCATTTAAATATTTTCTTATTGATATTTGTTCCTGTAATACCCTTAGCATATTCCTAAAATATGAATATATTTCTTTTATGTTTCTAGAAAAATTTCGAATCATAATAATAAAAATCGTCTTATTGAAAAAAAAGACGATTATTATTATTATTCAAAATTTTTCTACAAACATAAAAACAAAATACTATACAGATTGGTGTTATAAGACTATTAGTAAATGTAATATATTTGTTAAAATTCAAAAGGTGTATATTCTTTGCAAGACAACGGTTTTGTATATAGTTTGTTTATATATTATTGAATAAATAAAATATTTGTTTTTAAAAATATAATAATTTGTGATTTTTTTCGTTATCCTTTTTGTTCGCCATCTACTGACTGTCCTGGATGGGGTTTACAAGATGACAAATAGACCAAAAATGTAATTTTTGGAAAAAGTTATTCTTCATAAAACATTTTACTTATAAAGAAATATGATTTACGAAGAGAAAATGTTAATTTTGTATACAGGGTACGCATAAACTTGAAAAATATGATTATTCCCCAAGCGTAAAGTACCTTTATTTTTCATTTTTAAGCAAAATATTAAAAAAAAATATTAAAATATCACTTTAAAGGACTTTATTATTGTTACAGGGGTATCAAAAAGTTTTATGAAATAATTATTGTTATCAAAAATTAATAATTTTAGACTTTATAATAAATTAACCTTAAAAACTTAAATTTGCTTTTTAAACACCTGCTTCCTCAAATTCTACACAACACAATTTTTCAGCTGTAAACGGATGTGATCAAGGTATTTTCACCAAATTATGAACCTCAATAAAATTTTGTAATATGTGTATTGTTTCTATTGACTACAATCATAACTCTAATAAATTTTCCTAATGACATGTTGCTTAAAAATAAAAATAAGGGTAGTTTACTCTTGGAGATTTTTTTTTCGTTTGTTTTTGCGAACCCTGTATACAAAATCAACATTTTCTCTTTGTGAATCTTGTTTTTTTACAAGCAAAAATTTTTGTGAAAATGAAATTTTTTTTTAAATTAAATTTTTGGTCAATTTGTAATCCCCTCCGTGGACAATCTATAGTACTTATGAAAAAAAAGTAATAAGTAGGAAGTTCTAGGCCTCTAGATGGGCCCTAAAGAGAAAGATAATTGTTGTGCCATGAAAAAAGGTTTTCTGGGGAAATGAAACACAAGACTTTTTATATTTTCAATATATTAAGTTACGGTTAATAAAAACATTTTCTAAATAACAATAATATGCAGATGACTAAATTACCTATTATATGAGCTAATTTTTGGTCAAGATGAATGTTTTACAGAAAGTAAAAGTAAATTAAATCTGTTTTCGCAACTTTATTACAATTATATAAAATATTATATAAATTTATACAATAACAGAAAATTGGCGACATGTAGAATAATGTGGCTTTCCGAGAAATAATAAATAGAAAAGACAAATTGACTTTATCTTTTATTTTGTTTTAAATTTTACAGTGTAGTATTTAAAAGATGATATTATCGCCCACTTGTAGTTTGTATATTTTCTACTTTTATAATTTTACGGATTGCTTAAAATATACTAGATTTAGTTTAGTTTTTTGTCTTAACTGTCAAGCTATAGTTAAACACTTTTTATTTGTTATTTATTACAAATTAAGATTTTTCCATTTACTGACTTGACTAATTATTAATATTAAATACCTTCTTCTTTACGATATAACAGGGGTTCCCAAACTTATTTGTACTGTGATTGAAAACCTGCAATTGTCTTACGACGCCCCTCAACTCTTGACAACAAAAAAAAAGTCCTTGCCTCAAACAAACCTACAAGCCTTTTTATAGGTGTACCGGGTGTCCACGAGATAACTATATAAACTTATATCCTATTAGCGTTAAAAATACAACTTCCGGTTTTACCGGAAAATCCACAGAAATTGACTTTCGGCAGTAAAGAACTTTTAATAATTCAAATGGAAACTACTACCTTAAACCTTAAATTAAAACTTGACACTTCTTCCTAATCTTCTTTGTTAATTCTATCCTATATCTAAACCTAATAGTTTTTAAGCTATTAATAGTTAAACGTTAAAATATGTTTTTTCTTTTGCTAGGTAGTGTTTTCAGTTTGAATAATTGTTAAGTTATTTACCGGTAAAACCGGAATTTAACTTTTACTGCCCAAAATAACTAGCTTTGCGTTAGCTATTATATTCTTTGGATATATAGGTTCATTAAATATGTGTAAAAAGTAGCATTAGACCTTTTCTACCATCATTTGTTTCTCAAACAAATCGATAAAATATTTTTAAACACTATTTTCTCAAAACCAATTTTCTTTGAAATTTAATAATACCAATACACAAAGGAGGCGATGTTAATAACCCATCCATTTTTAGATCGATTTCTTTATTATCTACCTTATTATTGAAAAATTGTTAAAAAGAATGATTTGCTTTTAAATAAATATAAAATTTTAAATATAAAACAATTTGGATTTCAAAACAAAAGAACCGATGATGCTAGCTTTTTCATTTCTTAAAAATTTATATATGAAGTTGCTGCAGCTATTTTTCAGACTTAATCTAAGACTTTTGATTGTGTTAATCATGATGAATTGTTTGAAATTGAAATTTTATTAAGAAAATTAGAAATATATGGCTTTAGGGTATTTTTTCAAAATGGATGATATTTATCTGAAAGAAGCCAAATTGTCAACTTAAATGGACAAACATCGGGAGCTAAATGTATTACGTCTGGTGTACCCAGTGGCGTATTTACCAAAAGGCTGAAGCCTATGGCGGCGTTTTTTAGGGGCGGCACATTTTGTACTTTTTATTTTTGGGGATTCCGAATTTTATTTTGTATGTAGAATTGAAAATGAAAGTTAGGACCTTTTTCTTTTTGTCTTCAAAATTATTTTTCAAGGAAAAAAGTAATATTAAATTTATGAGAAATCTTCGAAACAAGGCGCTTAATCGTTTTAGACGCACCCGTGATCCTGTCCATTGGAATTACTATAAACAATTAAGGAATGTTACAACAAATGCCATAAGGGCTGAAAAAAGCATATTTAAATCAAAAATTTCAAAACTGTACACCCAAAGAAAAATGGGCTGAATTAAAAAAATTAAATATTCTTAAAAATAAAAATAATAATATTCCGGACGACCTTAAAAATGTCAATGAATTAAATAATTATTTTCTCCAATTGCACAAAATAATAACAAACCTAGGCAAGACCTATTGGATTTTTATGAAAACAATTTATTGTTTAACGAAACTTTTTCGTTTACCCAAATTAATGAAGAACTTATCTATAAAATTATTCTTAACATTAAGACCAAGGCTTTTGGGGCTGATAACTTAAACATTACCCTAATCTCTTTATGCTGTCCTGTCTTGATTCCTTATATAACTCATATTATTAATAGTTGTCTCATAAACTCATACTTTCCCAAAAACTGGAAACTGGCCAATGTTTTACCATTGGCTAAGGTAAATAACCCTACAGAATTTAATCAACTGCGATCAATATCGATTTTACCAACTTTTTCCAAAATATTAGAGAAGGTTATAGAGTTACAGATCTCCTGTTACGTTTATGGATTTCACGTTATTCCGCCTAAACAATCAGGTTTTAGAGTAGGGTATGGTTGTTCCACTGCACTTTCTGATATAACGGATGATGTAGTTACTGCACTAGATGCGGGCGAGGTAACTGTTTTGGTGCTATTAGATTACACCAAGGCATTTGATATGATTGATCATGACATTATGGTATCTATTCTAAAGTACATAGGTTTTGAGCGAAATCTGCATCTGCACTAATTTCTTCGTTTTTATCGGAGAGAGAACCAGCGGGTTTGTCTTGAGGGTAACGTGTCTGAAACATTAGCTGTCACATCGGGGTACCCCAGGGCAGTATACTCGGTCCACTTTTATTTAGTATATATACTCTCCAACTTAGTCAAATCCTCTTGAACACTGTAAATATCATCTTTATGCAGATGATACTCAGATATATGCTTCATTTAAACCAGGTCTTGCTGGGATTATGACCAATCGAATAAATGCTGACTTAGATAAACTTCTACGGCGCTCGGAGGATCATTTGCTAAAAATAAATCCAACCAAATCAACCGCTATACTTTTTGCAACTTGATACCTGCAGGGACCAATTACAAGAACCACTAACTTAAACTAGGGACAATACAATTTCGTTTAAAAATTCGGTGAAAACCTAGGCCTAATTATAGATAACAAATTAAAATTTAAAGAACATACTACATTGTGTTTAAAAAGGGCATATTCAATGTTAAAAGTAATTTATTCACACAGATTTTATCTCTCAGAAAAAAACTAAAACCATGCTTTGTAGCGCTGGTGCTATCCCATTTTAATTTTGCTGATCATTTGTACGGTCCTTTTTGGATAGTCTGGATATAAAAGAATTCAGAGAGCTCAAAATTTTGTCTTAGACTGATATTTGGAATAAGACGTGGGCAGAGAATTTCACATAAGTTACCCGACTTGGGGTGGCTTAATATGGAGAGACGTCGTATCCTGCACTCCTAGTGTTTTTTACAAAATTTTAAAACTCAAAAGCCCTCCTTACTTGTGTCAAAAAATAAAATACAGGACTGATATTCACAATTTAAATATTCGTAGGTTGAATTTCTTACTTACAATACCATCGCATAATAGGGAAATATTTAAAAATCATTCTCCTACCAAATTGCCTTGCTAATAAAATAAATTTAAAGTTATGGAATTTTCTTGTCAATAGCCTCTGTTTAAGAAAAAATGCGATCCACTTTACTGACAAATTAAAATATATTGCAACCGCATTAACCCTCCCTTCCTCCTTTCCCCATTAACTTTTTTCTTTGTTCATCTTTCCCTCTTCATTCTGCCCCTTGGACTTTCTATTTATTTCTTTCTTTCTTTTTTTCTATAGTTTTCTTTACTATTTTTGTTTGATAATTTTTTATTTTTTGGTTTAGTTTTTAGCTTAGTAATAGGTTTCTTATTTTATTAGTATACAAATATATTATGTTTATACATATTTTTGGGCCTCCAGCACAGCCTATAAGCCAGATGTGGTCCTTATTCCAAAACACACATTAATTAAAAACGACGTTTCGGTGGCAAGTCTGCACCGTTGTCAAGATAAAATTAAGTTAAAAATAAAATAAAAATTAACTAATATTTCTAAATTAAAATAATATACTTTATGCTTTTTAGTATTGCAAACGCTACACCCATAGGTCAGGGCTGAACAGGGTCAGCCTGTATACCCCGGGACCAGGGACTGAAGCGGTCCCATTCTTTCCAGGCGTGTACCCAACGAAAAGATCATATCCATCAGCGAACTATTTCACTTACTGAAATATATCTTTAACTTGATTTGTTAAGACGCGTACACAATATGTTTATTTCAGCAGTAAAACTAAGCTTTTTAAAAAGCAGCTTCATTTTTGGCAACTCATTATCCAAATGTCGTAAACTTGTATATACGCAGTACTCTACTCAAGAAACTTTTCCCGCATTTTGGTCATCAATATTGACGTTTCAGGCCTCATAATATTGGCAATCTTTTTCCAAAGTTTGTTTTGTGAGGTGTTTTTTGAATAATCAAATTTTCCTTCTCATTGGTCGTCGTATGTCCAAAATCACTTCCTGTGGGCATTCTTTATAATCAGCTTCTATAATTATTTCTAGCGCTAAAATATGTTCTATTTCTAAACAGGTGTAATATCTATACCAAACTCTTTGTCTATACGGCTTAAGTAAGAAATGACTACAACTAAATAAGCAAATATAGTTTCTTTTAAATTAAAATACAGGGTGTCCAGAGTCCAGTAACTGTACCGAGAACTTTAGTGGGTGAGTCTCCATTGAACATACAAAAAAACTTTTTCGGAACAAAAATGGTGCGCCATTGCTTTTCCCATAATAAAAATTATTTTTAAAATACCTATTGACTTTGGAACGATTTGATTTTTTGACTTTTCCCGAACGTTGCATAGTTCTCAAAGAAAGATAAAATTGTTAATAAAAACTTGTCAAAAATAATTGAAATTTTATGTTTTCAATGTTTAACATTCTTAGCATTTTTGCAAATTTGTCATGCATCAAAGTGGTTTTTATTTATTTGTTTGAAAACTATGCGCTTTCGGGAAAAGTCAAGATCAAATTTGTTCCAAATTCAATGAAAATTTTAATAATATTTTTTTATTTGGGAAAAGCAATTGCGTACCATTTTTTCTTGAAAATAATCAATACGAATATGATACCTACGTCACTGGTAATTTTTTAAAATATTTTACATAGAAAGATTTTTTTTGCTGTTGTTAAACAATGAACCAAATACCAATTAAATATCTAGAGAGGTTTAGAATATTATGATAAAAAAAGATTTTTTTTTATTTTAAATTTTAACACCCTGTATCTGTAAACGGAAGCGTGTCCGGGCATATATTTATGTAGGAAACTGGGGCTTATTTTCGACGTAGAATAAACCATTGAAATTTTATGCATGAATTTCGGAACACCCTGTATATTTATAAAACCTTTTAAAATGTAAATAATAATTAATAATTATCTTTTTTCTATTGACCATGCCGAGGAATGGTTTGAATATGGTTTGAATTATTTACGCGGAAACCATACATCAAAAATAAATAACGTTATGGATCAAACTTGTTTGAAGCTAAATGGGAATTGAAAAAATATATATATTTACTTTGGGAAAATGCACGTAGTATTTTTCAAAAATATTTAAGAACGACACTGCTGGGCATGATTTTATCTGCGAAATCGAGCAAATTTAAATTTGTGCCTTAGTGCACTGTTCTCTTGCTTTAATAACACCTTTAAAACTGTTCTATAACGTTTATAGGCGTCTTGTTAAGATTTTATTTTATTGGATTAAAATAATTTCAACCAAGAGCTAATGAACCTTTGTTTAGAGATTGAAACCTTTGTAAGTAACTTTATATTAAATAAATCATTATTTTATTTCTTTAAAGTAATCATAACTTTTATTATATTGTGTAAGGACAGAATAGTTCTTCATAGTATATAAAAGTTTTAATTTTCTTAAAATGTCATAAACTTTTAATTTTATTCTGGAGTAAAGCCAAATAACATTTTGTTTAAACGTAATTTTCCAAAAAACAAATAAAGCATAAAATAATAAAAAGTTTTCTATATGACGCCAACTTACGTAGACACACTGTATATAAAAATAAAAGTAATGATATCATTTGTAACATGTACATTATTTTGAATTCTCTTTTAGTTTTATTATACGTTCACTTTTATTATACATATCTAAAATAATAATTAAACATTATAGACGCGAGAATTATACATAAAACGACAAATGACAAAAGAGGTACCCTCGCTATACTTATACATTTACTAATTCATTACCTTTTTTAAATTAATGGCTTCCATATCTTGATTGCTAATAAATTTCAGTCTTTTCCGAAATTTTCGTGTAATTTTTTTCTTTTGTAGTCAGCTTCAATTTCTTGTTTTGTTCTTGGGACCCTAACTTTACACAGCAACATATTAATACTACTAAAAATAAAAGATATTGTTGTTTTATCGCACTAAAATGAAATTTATTTTTACGTACTAAGAACTCCAAAAGCGCACAAAGAAAAAAACATTAAGTGCCAAATTCTGAATTTAAGACCTTCAATCGCTGGTCTTTCGATCCACGGTTCATTTTCACTATTTGGGTTTGCTTCAAAAGTTGCTAGAGACATTTTTATTTTATTATTTAATACTGCAGTATCACGAAACAAAACACAAGGGGATGTTATGTTAAATGTTCACTGAAATTATAAAGAACCTTGGGTGTTACTCTGCCGCACCCCTATTCCTAATTAAGAAACACACCCACATAGGGTTTTTATTCATCTATTTTCCTGCATGAAACAGATTAATTAAATGATACCAAATCTATATTTACTTATATTTCTTAGTTATCAGACGCGCAGTCTCTTAAACATTTTCCTATTGTTAAAGAATAAAAACATACCCACTATTTTCCTGTTTGTAGTAATAAGTGTTCTTTCGTGTCTATACTTTTATAAAGGGTTGAAAATTTGAAATACGCGCTTGATTGTCCGCGCCCGGCCGATGACAGCCGACCATTCCCGAAGTGTCAGAAACGGACCGCTCGTACTGCGGTTAGGAAAGGAAGGTTCTTGTAACCTTTTTATTTTTCCGTAGAAATAAAATTTAAAATTTGCAAATGATTTGCTCATGATAATAATGAACTTGCGGTTTAAAAGTGTATTAGTGGTATTTGATTGTTTGTGATCGGTGTTATCAATAAACGTTCAAACTGGCGACCGACAGCGGCAGTGGCAAGTCAAACATGGCTTCTTCAGCCAGAATTATCCAAACTAATTCGGCCTGGTTTCAGAAAAAGATAAATTTAAGGCCGCAACATAGGGGTGTGCATTTAGTGACAGAGGAAATTTTAAGGCAGATCCCTGAGTTGTCGCAATTTGCTATGGGGCTCTGTCATGTCCAAAGTAAGTTACCATTTACAAATAATACTGTTTCAGTTTGAGACTTTACTCCTTAATGTAAACCAACATTTATTCATGAATATCTATATAATTAATAGTTCAATAATACATCACTCAGTTTCAAAATATTATCCCTTGATTGGCAGCAAGTGTGTTTGTGGTATTAGAGGTCAAAGATACAAGTATTTCAAACTAAGATACATTAATTTGTATACCTATCTTATTTTCATCATGTCAGTGGTGTATATTATTTACAAAAGTGTTGGACTCCAGCTGTTTAATTTAATGTTATATTGTGGATAGAAAAACAATCTCATAATGTTTTAATCTGTCTTAAAAATTGGGGGTTAGTCTGGATCCTCCTGTGGACCACCAAGCATCCACTACTGATTATGTTTAGTATTTATAAGGTCACTTCAATTCTTAGCAGTGCTAACTAAGGGAAAGGGAACTAGACCATATTAATATTCGTTGTAGAATTACACCAAAAACAAAAATATAGTGTATTTGTGTAAAGTTTTAGAACCATGGTTTCTGACTTTTTAACCAATACAATTCTTTCCCTAGTAGCAATGGACTTGGACAAAATTCTTTGTCAAGATACTCAAAGAAGTACTTTGTAAAGAATTGGACAATTTTTGACCAAAACACTTAATCAAAATTCTTGCGGCAAACTTTGGGCAAGTCTTTGACCAGGATTTGACCAGATTCTTTTACAACTCAATAGAGTATAGATTTTCTACAATTTGTTAAAACTCACATGGTAAAGCAGTATAGTTGTAAATTTTAAGTTTAATTCTTAATTCTTGGCATCCCAAAAAAAATTCTCAATAAAAAGAAAGCTTTGAAAATTTTAATACTACCTAACTACAGTTAATGAGTTAATAAGCTCCAAGAATGATACTTAAATTTTTTTATTGTTGCTTATCATAATAATAATTAAATAAATTAGAGAACAAAACAGATTTCTGTGGCTATGTGGCTTATCATGTTATTACAATAAGCAGGGTTGGCAAAATAAAAGCCCCCTAAAAGCCATTGGCTTTTTGTGCGAAAAAAACCACTATAATTTTAAAGAAAAGCCACCACACAAAAATCCATGCAAAAGTCCAGTAAACATACTATATTTAACGGAAATAAATAATTTAATAAAAACAAAAATAAAACAGTACCTACCTATTCTAGAATACTGAATTACATAGATAATGATAATACTCAATAATTTTTACAAGTTTGCAACCTCTCTCTGGATGAAGCCTGTTATTTAAGTCATTTCAGACAAATCCATAAGTACTAAATATTCTCTACAACAAAGCAGGTGTTGCAGAAGAGGTAAAGAAAATGAGAGAGATAATAACTTTGATTAAATTATTATCTTTTTTATTGAACAATTGAATTTAGATTTGACAATTTGCCACCACTTACTATATGCTGAAATACTATTTAATACAAAAGTTTCAAACAATGATTTTGGTAACAGTTTAGTGTCTTTTCTTCATAACAGCAGATAATT